>NQII01000206.1:1281048-1372222 GCA_002778355.1 Clitarchus hookeri | reverse complement strand
ACCTTGCCAGCTAAAAATAGCTGGTGACTCAACTACTTCGCGCCAATTCCCTTACCGGCGCATGACCAACGATTCCCTGAGGAATAACGCAACTCTATCTTGCACACCTGCTTAGTATAATACAGATTATATTTTTTCCCATAATTTCCTTAAAAACGAGTGAATTTGTTTTTAAAACGATACCGTGTTTCTGCGACACTTAAGATTCTACTCTACAGAAGAGTTAGTTTATTTTTCTGCTTTTACATACTGATCGCCCCCCTGTCGCCCCCCACAAATATATCGCCCCCCTTAGAACCCAAATCGCCCACCGGGGGGCGATCGCCCCCAGGTTGGGAACCACTGGTCTACACTCTGATGATGAGGGTGATGATGTGATTTGGTATATGGAAGCTCACCTCACCTCTGTTCGCAGGGGCCTGTCACTTCTTGGGCAAAAGATCGAGAGTATGAAAAATGTATTTGGTGAATATTTAGTGGCCATCGACGGGCTTAATAGTCATGATACACATGTCGAGTGTAGAAATGGGAAGAATTGAAGGCTCTTCAAAATATGGTATTATCTACATTGGCTGCAAAAACCGATGTTGAGAGGCATAAAAAGAAGGTGCTGGATGCGTGCATGGTCCTCCTGGAAATGATCGAAAATTCACTTTCCTCAACTCGAGAGTGAATATGTATATACACCTGTATAGATGTGTGTTTATTCCATTATACACTGAAGAGCCAAAAAAACTGGTGCATCTGCCTAATATTGTGTAGGGCCCCCGCGAGCACGCAGAAGTGTTGCAAGACGACGTGCCATGGACTCGACTAATGTCTGAATGTATGCAAGAGGCAATTCACATCATGAATCCTCCAGGTCAGTCCACAAATCTATAGAACTGTGAGGCGGTGGCGTTCTCTTCTGAACAGCACGTTGCAAGGCATCCCAGATATGCTCAATAATGTTCAAGTCAAGTAATTTAGGTGGCCAATGGAAGTGTCTAAAGTCAGAAGAGTGTTCCTGGAGCCACTCGGTATCAACTCTCGATGTGTGGGGTGTCGCATTGTCCTGCTGGAATTGTCCCAGTCCATCGGAATGCACAATGGACATGAATGGGTACAGGTAATCGGAGAGGATGCTTACGTATATGTCACCTGCCAAAGTCGTATATAGACGTATCAGGGGTCCCATTTCACGCCAAATACACACACCCCATACCATGATAGAGCCTTTACCAGCTTGAACAGTCCCCTGATGACATGTAGGGTCCATGGATTCATGAGGATGTCTCCATATCCGTACACATCCATCCGCCCGATATAATTGGAAACGAGACTCGTCAGACCAGGCAATGTGTTTCCAGACATCAACAGTCCAATGGCGGTGTTGGCGGGCCCAGTCGAGGCGTAAAGCTTTGTGTTGTGCAGTCAACAACGGTACATAAGTGGGCCTTCGGCTCCGAAAGCCCATATCAATGATGGTTCATTGAATAGTTCGCACTCTGGCACCTGTTGATGATGCAGCATTGAAATCTGCGCCAATTTGAGAAAGGGTTGCATGTCTGTCACGTTTAATGATTCTTGTCAGTCGTCGTTTGTCACGTTCGTTCACGATCTTTTTCTGGCCGCAGCGGTGTCGAAGATGTGATGTTTTACCGCATTCCCGATATTCATGGTACACTCGAGAAATGGTCGTACGTGAAAATCCAAATGTTATCACTACCTTGGAGATGCTATGTCTCATCTCCCGTGCGCTGACTATAATACCATGTTCAAACTCACTTAAATCTTGATAACCTGCCATTGTAGAAGCAGTAACCGATCTAGCAACTTTTCCAGATGCTTGTTTTCTTATATAGGCGCTGCCGACCGCATCGCGTTACTCTAATTGGTTGCATACCTTTTTAATTTTGCCTACACACGCCTGTACCGGTTTTTGAGGCTCTCCAATGTATGAATGATGGAAGACAGAACCGAAATGACAACTGAGCTGCAGCAGGCCATTGAAGCTGTTTGCGCGAAATATCTACTTGCCAATAGTTACAGACTGGCTCTCAAGAATCGATGGTAAGAAGCTTACCAGCCAATAACAAGCCGGCTCGACGAACTTGGTCCTTAGCGCCAGGAGGAAGCTTTGCCTTGGCCGGATATCAAACACGTAATAAAGGTGAAAGGACCGACCCCGACCCTTGACCGGAAAATAAGTCCAAAATTGCCCGAATCGAAGTGAGGCATTACTACCGACGAAAATCGATTTGCCCCTGCTCAATTTACTGCTTACTTGAGCATGGACCAGTGCTGAGCACCCTGGTCGGGCATTGCATTGCTTCCTACTTCGATCGTTTAAGAGATTAAGAGACAAGATGTACGACTTGCGATGCCATGTTGAAAAATGGTTTCTCGGAAACAAGGCAATAATGTTTTTTTCCAGGAAACATGATGCAGATTGTCAAGCGCAAGGTGAAAGTTATGCATGGTCTGTGCAAACTTTGCTTTCCTGAATATGAGATACTCTATTTGCGACAAAGTTCTTGAGACGATATGGATCAGTACGGATCCATGCAATGACGAGGGTTGAATCACACCATGTTGCCACCTTTTCAACATTAACATTTTTGACAAAACATTTATGATTAAGTTTATGAGATTTACAAGCAAATGAGCTCCAGCAGCTCCAGGCGAGGGAGACTTACGGTTTTCAACGGTCCGACATGAGATTTGGCCACCAGTAAATATACTTTAATTTTGGACTGTTTTGCATTTCACAGGTATGTGACGCCTGCAGAGTCTTGGGTTGATGCATCACAAAATCCGTGAATTTGGTACACTGCACTGTCAACTTGTGTCACTAGACGAGGAATAGCAACTTTGCGTAAACCATCAAGTTGCACAATGAATGTGAGCCACTTATATTTTATCTCATGTGGCGGAGGTTCATCCCAATCAATTCCAAGAAGCCACGGATTCTGCAGAAACAGTTCAGCCTTGTAGATAACTGGGCCAATACAATTTTATAGGTCATACATATTAGATATATCAGAATACATCACATGTTTAGTAATACTAATAGAAATGACACTGTGATTATTATATGAAAAAACGTCTCCATTGAACTGCCATTCAATTACCAGAATCTTTATGACTTCATCCCCATTATCTTCAAATGTCACAGAGCACTCTCTGTGGTCGTTTAGAACTCCATATATCACTGCAGGATGATTGCTGGCCCATTTCCTAAGATGAAAACCACCTCTCTTGAGTAGTGCTATCAACTTTTCCTGGAGTGAGAGAGCAGATGTCACCGATGATGCAGCTGTAATCACATCATCCACAAACACATATTCCATTGGCATCCTTGCTGCATTGGGATAGTTTGTTTGCTCATCAATAGCTAGTTGGAGCAGGGACCCTCTTATCTAGGAACGGAGCTGAGGATACACCATATGTAACAGTGTCCAACTGATAATCTTTATAAAAACACTCGCGCCACAAGATTACCTGCTATGGCCGATCATCTTGATGTGTGCGAGTTTGTCGATACGTTTTGAAAATGTCTGTCATCATCACAATGGTATATATGCGGAATTGGGTAATGATTTCATTTACATCGTTTTGCATTTTAGGTTCCTTGAAAAGTACGTCATTTAAAAACTGACCTGTTCATGTTTCTGTAGATGCATCAAATACCACATGCGATTTAGGAGTCGAGCTGTTTTTTTTTTTTTTTTTTNGCCGAGCCTGGTGCATCTGAGCTTCACTCAGAAGGTGCATGTGACCAAGAGATTCATATTCCTTCAGAAATTTGGAATACTCAGTTTTCAGTTGTGGCTGATGTGCCAGACGATTTTCAAGATGAAAATATTTTTTTTAGCTTGCAGGCATGACTCACCCAGTTTCGGTTCCACATCTTCGCAGGGTAATCTTACTATGTATCGTGCATCTGAACTACTTGTGTAGGTGTCTTTTTAATGTGATTCAACAGAGGTCCCCTTCAGAATCAGTATGTTTGGTTGTATGCACCTCTTCGTGTTCCTTTAATCGCTGCAGTACATCTTAGAGGTTTGGTGAAGAAACAAATAGTGAAACAAGGCCAACTGTGTTACTGGTGGTTTCCTCACTAAACCTTCCCATTAATATCGTACCAAATTTACTGTGAAAGGCTCCTCGATAACCAGCAGGGCCTGGATACTGCCCACCATCAAAAACCTCAGAACAAACGTCAGCACCCAACAGAATGTCAATGGGCCCTGGAGTATGGAAACCTGGGTCAGCAAGATCTAAACTCTCGTAATGGGCTTATACATGTTGAGGCAAGGCAACAGATGGAAAATTTGAGGTTATGTTATTCAGGATGAATGTATCTACAATTACCTGGAAACCCTCATGAAGGAAAGATTTTAGCACACACGTTACTGTACCTTTGTTGGCCTTAACGACTGACTAACTTAGGCCACTTATTGAGACATGTGACCTCCAATGCAAACGCAATCTATTCACACATTCCTCAGGAATGAAGGAAGTTTGTTATTCAGTATCGAGTAGAACACGATCCTTCTGAAGATAACACAGGTATTCTTCACTCTCACAACTGCTGTACTTGGAATCACAGTGGCAGCACTAATGCTGGAACTAGTAAGTGAAACTTCTTGTGTAGATTCCTCACATTTAATGGTATGTACTGCTATGCTATAAATATTTTCAGTCTTTTCAACTGATTGTGGTGGCACCTGTTTACTAATCCTGCTGACATCTGATGTGGAATCATGTTGATGTACTATGTGGTGGCATTTATTTCAATATGTGCACGAAAGTTTTGAAGCACATACATTAACACGATGCGATTTTAGGCAATTGAAACACAGACGTATTGGTGCACCACATCTCAGGAAATGTATGACTAAGAAACACAGATCATTTATAAATTTTATGACCCTGACAAAGAAGGATTTCGTAGAATTAATTGAAGCCACCGCTCCAACGTTCCTTGTTGTACCGTGTGATGTGGACGTCACTGAAACAGCAGACATTGATGCTTTGCACAGAAACTCCAAGAACTCTTGCAGCTGCACAAATGTAGACATCTTCACTTCTTTATGCTGCAGCTCAAAATCTCGTCGCGTTTCCGCATCAAGTTTATTTAACACAATGTTTAACATCAGAAAGCACCACTGGTCCACTGGAATCTTCAACACTTTCAGCGCACCTATGTTCCCCTTCAGTATATCAACTAGACATCTTAGTTTATGCAGACAACCTTCTGTTACCACTGCCACGTTGGTGGTGTTCTCCCAAATGCATCGTAGTTATTTGACGCACTTCTTGGTAACGCCTGCCACGCTAATTTATAATTTCCTTCTGACAATGGTACAGATTTTACGAAGCTAAGTGGCTTCCCAGTGAGAGATGTGAGAAGATACTGTTGCTTCTCAACATCTGATAGCTGACTGTTGGTATGCACTAAAACACTATATAACTCACTGAAACTCGTTCACTGTGACAGTTGCCTGCTCAATGTCGGTAGCTGCAATTTTGGTAGCTTCACAGGCGTAGCTTTGATGTCCACATTTGATCTCCCGTCGCCTTTATCATTTTCTGTCGACTCAACGATCGTGGTGTTAACTCTTAAAATTCGATAATAGGTCGAGTCAAAGTTTTCCATATTTTTGTTTAGAAACTCGGCTAGGTCTGGTTTACTAGCTGCTAGCTGAACGATGACGTCTTCAAAGTCTGTTTTTAGTTGTGACAATTCACGACAATGGGTTTTAAACAAATCTACTCGCGTCCTGACCTTTTCAACTTCATTAGATTTAGAAATAAGTCGCTTTAGCCTGCATTCTGTTAGCTTAAGTTTCGCTTCCAACTTTTTTAGCGACATCGTTGCTACGTACGTAAACAATAACAGTGACAGCAACAGGTGTACTAACACAATATACAGCGCAGCAGTACTTTATATCGGTTCGATATCTCGAAGAGCTTGATCGATCAATGCTCGTTAGTCAACTGCACGAACAAAACGCCCGACTGGTGACCGTTACAAACGTAAGCAAAGGACAGTAACAAACGTTAATTCGATATTCAAGTATAACTTCCAAGTCCGCAGTTTGCCAAAATACGTGTCCATCGAATCCTGCCAGGAGGACGAAACTGTTTTGATTCACTTCACTGGCAGTGATGTTCACAGGTCGTCACACACCCGATGCATGTATAGGATATGTCTTATCGTGACCACTTCAATTTGTTTCTATAGCACATTTGCATGAAACAGCTGGCGATTATGGCAAGTGTAGTCCACATTCGGTCGATGTAGCATTTACAATATCCCGAACATCCTGGTTTCCCGACTTTGACGACCGGACGCAACCGTTCACGAACGGAGTAAGCAAGGTACTACTTTGGCGGACACAATCATATTGTACCTAACGTCACCAACATGGCCTCTACAAAACGTGAATAAAGCTGACGTGTATCAACATTATTTTCAAACTGTTCGCAGCAAAATAAAATAGCTAACCATAACAAGTATATAAAATTCAAAAATCTTAATTACTACCTTGAAATTTTTATTTTAGTTCTAATTATTCTTCGTGAAAATTGTGTTTTATCATGCCATATGCATCAACAAAACAGGTTTTATAATTTTAATTAGATAGTTTGTGGACATCTGAAATGTCGTGACCTTCTTTCGCAAGTCGAACCTACACAATCACTCAACCTTTCTTATCACATTTTCCCAATTTTTTGTGTTAACGGCTCAATTTAAATTGCATAGGAAACTTTAAAATAAATAGTTGTTTTTTGTAGAAAGTGTAACAACAGAAAATGATGGAAGAAATCGACGTAGGAAACAGTATCATGTTTAACGTTAAGCTTACCTGTATTATCATGAACGATTCATACATTTGCCGATATAAAATACATTTAATATGTACTTAACGACAATGAAATTCGTGTATTATTTCCGAAACGCATTCTGTATATCAAATATCTGGAAACATTTTAGCCTAATCAGAAAACAAAATCTTTGAAATTTTCTTAAATAACCCCATAATTTGAGTGTCTTTCTTAAGTGTATCTGTCATTAATTGTGCTTTCTTTCTAACATATGTGGCGTTTGTTTGAAAAAATTCCAGGAACTTTAGTAAATTATCATGTAAGTATTTTAATTTGTCAGTGACGTCACTGATTTTCCTTATTCTTTTTCGTTTTGGGCACATTTTTGCACTTGCCTCTGACGGTTCACTCTCAGAACAACCCTTTTGTCAGTAAAGTGATAGAAATGCTACTTTAAATACTAGCTTACAAAATCGTTAGAAGTATCATAACTGAAAATAAAATAATATTTATAGATTTATTGTAAGTGTCTTTAATTTACGTCTCGGTAAACAGAAAAATTTCTAAAGTTAAGTATGATATTTGTGTGGAAGTAAAGGTCTTTGTGATAGAGGCATATTACATATCAGCTTCTGACTTGAAGTATTTATCCAAATAGAATGCTTACTTTAGTTTTTGGGAATGAGTTGCCACCAGTAATAATTAGAAACTGCTTCGAAACTTAGAATATTGGAAACATTTTTTAAGAATTTAACTGATTCACGGTTTATTATGAGCTTCTTAGCGAACTGTCCCCAACATCAAAGCAAATTTAGAAGAAATACAAACTTTAACGTTACTTTAAATGTTTTATAATAGAAAAACATCAATTCCACAAAATATTTGAGTACTCCGCCATAGAGATGGTCACTGGCGACAGATAATTAATAAATAATGTTTACAGGTGACTTGTATTTAATGACTAATAATTACTGGCAACTGGACGAACGTTTATTCAACTGAAAGGCACTGACGTGGGCTTGATCGAACGGATAGTAGCGTTTTCTTTAAACTTGGCATTTCACTTGCAGCGTGGGAGGAAAAACACGAGTTAGTAGTTGAAGTTTAACAAATTACTTGCGAACTTATTTTCACTTTTTACTCCATTTTCAGAACGGGCAATTTTTAACAATAACTGAGAGACATTTTTTTCCTGTCATCTGTGCAGTATTAATACGCTTAGCTTTGTACATTGTATAGCACGCTAAGAAGAAAATATTATATTTTTTATCGATCTGCGCTTATTGCCTTGAATCTTCTTCAGACTGACGTAATAAAAATATTCGTACTACGACTGAAAAACAGGTAGGAGACCCATAGAAGGCACGAACAACCAAATATGCAGCAGTGTGGGGAATATTTAAAGATATTATGTTCAACGTTTATAACATTTTGATATAAGAAGTGACAGTAAGGAAAATTATAAAATATTGTTCAGATATTCAATTTTCGTGCTCAAATTAAATGCACCCAGTTCTGTTGTACACATATTTTAAGGTTCATACAAACGTTACTGTCACCAAAAAACACGCAATTGCTCATTAAACTGTGAACAGATAGTCAAAAATGCATGTGTCATCATAGACGGCGATTTTTTGAATAGTACGTTTATAGTTTTTGAAAGTATGTGCACGTGTATGTATGTATGTGTATATTGATATAAGTGTGTATATATATATATATATATATATATATATATATATATATATATGGACACACACAGGCACAAAAGACGAAATATTTAAAACTCTAAAAAATACGTGAATAAGGCTACAGATCTGTTTAAACAATGCTGAGGATGTATCAAACAAATTCCACAGAACGTTTTCTTTGCTGACGTTTGCTGATTTAGCTGCGATTTTTACTGATTCAGTTAATTAGGTTGGCTTGAAACTAAAACCTTAGTGCATTACAGTGATTCGGCGGTAGGTAATAGTTCAATAACTAAATTTTCAGTAATAACAATTCCTAATTCCACTGATTCATATATAGTTTGTGTGTACATTCATTCATAAATACATATCACACATACGCATATATACATATAACACTATTATTTGTAGGTGGAAAACGATATTTATCTGAATAAGCTGTTTGAGTCAGTGAAATTTGTGCCACTAAAAATTCCTTTAAAATTTGTGCCCTGATTGGCGAATAACTAAACATTAACATAAGTCAATAAAAGTAATTAGTAAATATGTAAAAGTGGACAAATGTATGACTTGTACTCTCCTAAGTGGCTGTAACATCACTTATACAGAAATTGTTCGATTCTGTGTCACAAAAAAAGAGTCAGGGTCATTACTGAAAATGCTTCATAATAGAAGCATTACGTTGTAGGATTCTCTGCAAATTTTTGTACCTGATTGTTAATAGGTATTCCCTGATTGTGATTGAAAGGTGAGAATAAATTAATATATAAAATTTGTTATTAAGATAATTGTTGGGTAAATGTGAATTAACAGTTTATATTATGTCTGTAATTATGGGTTAGGTAATTAGCTAGGCTTCTATTGTCACATTTTGCAATAAATCTTCCTAAATTAGAATTAGGAAAAATAAATTAAAATTTTATATGACTGGTGACGTGGGCTCGTAAGTAGATAAGTTTTCGCTCAAATTTTTTTTGCGCACTTATATTTCAGTTTTGAGATATAACTATTTAATTTTTTTAATTAGCAATTTTTCATTACTCTTTTTTTTTTTTTTAACTATCAAAGGACTAAATGGTTGTTAAAAGTTTATAATTTTCGAAAAAAAAAAAACATTATAAGTTTCATTAATACGTTTAAAACTCCTTAATTGCAAGTCGTCTTGCAGGATCTCAGCGAACTCTGCTACGATTCGAACGCTGTGGTTCAACGATACATCCAGAACCCGCTGCTGATCGGTGGTTACAAGTTCGACTTGCGGCTGTACGTGTGCGTTCCGTCGTACCACCCGCTCACCGTCTACTTGTACCGAGAAGGACTGACGAGATTCGGCACAGAGAAGTTCTCGCTGGTCGACCTGGACAACCCGTTCTGCCACCTCACCAACAGCTCGCTCAACAAGTTCGGACCTGGCTACACAGAAAAGAAAGAAAGGGTAGGATCAGGTATGTGGTGTCTTCTATCTTCTTCAGAACTATATTTAACTAGGCGTTAAGATTTCGTTTGATTATTCTTTACGAATTATGAGGTATAAAACTCAATACGACCGATGATCTAACGTGATTATGGGAGGGAGACAACCTACAGTACACATCAAAAGTTTAGGACTACGCAACATTTAAATGAAAACTTAAAACTTTACATAATATGGGACATAAATCAATATCATAAGTAAGGAAATACTGTGGAATCATTTGATACATCTTTTAAAAAATTCTAGTGTTCGCTGCGCATGCCTTACAAATGTCCAACTGTTCTGCAATTTCCCTTTGTTTTTGGTTGTACTTACTCATTCTCAACAATTTGTCAAATTTTCGGTAGAAAAACTTTTTTCCCTATTTTGTAAACAACAACAGTACGAAACTTCCACTGCAAATGTATATCTCAACATGGATGGCAATAATCGGCGAATTTATAATTTCCCGGTAAGCTGCACTGTCATCTCTTGAGTCGAAACAGAATTAACTGATGCTGCAAACATCATCTCGCTAGCTAACTGGTAAGAAATGTTGTTAGTTTTCAAATTTAACGAAGTTACTACTAATTTTCCTTAAAATTTAAATTCAATCCACAATTTTTTTTCCCAAATTCGTGACGAGTCCCGTTTGTTATCTTCCAAGTGTATTTATAAAGGCAACTAAAAAAATGTTACACTAAAACAGCTGTAAAATAATTGTCTCTATATACATTTTTACACAAATTTGTGTACAACAATTCCAGATTTACGTAATCGTTCCAAAAATTATAAGATACAAATTATACTACCTATTTCAATAATTAAATTATGTTAATGTGTGTTTTGACAGTAATAAAATTCTAGAATTATATAACGCAGATTGTACTAAAAGTTTTCAACAATATTTCAACGGGTATTGAAGAAGATAAATTTTGTGGTTTGCAAGATGTCAGAAACTATGTGAAATTTAAAAAAAGTTTTTAATAGCGTTAACAAGATGACATCTGCCATGTGTGAACATTTGACTGGTGATAACATCGCCTGTCATTAAGAAACTAAGGGTTGCCATGGCAGGGAGCCTACGGCAACCTTCCAAACGTTGCATGGTTTCTCGAGAACCGTTCGCCTGCGGACGTGTTACACCAAGGGCATGTTGTGTATTTCTTTTAACGTAAACATCATTATTACGTCATAATAATTGATAAACACCTGCCGGTAAATAAATGCATTTGTTGGTTAATAACATTGCAGTCCCTATTTTCCTAATGACGTGCGATGTTGAGCGTATGACAGATATCAAATCAGCCTAACAATATTCGCGAATTTGTTTGTTTCATCTCACGTTGTTTCTGACATTTTACAAATAACTACTTTTATACAGCGAAAAAATATATATTGAATCTAATTAAGTTCGTTTGGTGCATCCAAATTAATCATTAGTACTGGGTCAATGAAATATGTTGTTCTTGTAACCATAATTATTTTGATGGTATTTGGTTTCCGCAATCGAAGATTTGGTTGGTGCAACCAAAGGTTTGTTTTAATATACTTACGTTAAACAGTTTCGGTTAGTAAAAATAAAATTTGCAGCACGACCGAGAGCCTTCATCATCTGCACAGGGCACTACGCCTTAAGAAACCTAAGCAAACGTGACCACTGACCAGAAAGGAATGATTTTTAATATATGCATTTCAAATGCTGGACAACTTACGCAACTAATATTTCAAGTTATACAACTATACAATTTAGTTTCCTGTTAAATTTTTATCAATTTGGATGTTTATACCATTATTAAGAATCAATATATGCACTAACAAACACCGTTGCTATCCTAATTATCACAAAAATTTAAACAAACACTCGGGCTGTTGTTTTTCGAACGAAGGCAATCAAATGAGTGGCCAAACAAATTAACGTTATTTTTTTAACAAAATATTTTGTTGACAGTCTTATATCTGGGCACTTAAAATGGTCATTGAATGCTCATATAATATGTAGCACACTTGTATTAATATGCATTTTTTGTGCTACACGCACCGATTAACATCAGAGATTTTTTTTTTATTTATATTACTGTCGTATTAATTTGTGACACCAGCTCTGACTTGAATATGACATTCTAAAATGGCATTACACTTATAATATGGATGAGGGGATAGTATTAATATAAATTACCAACAGACCAGTCGATCTCGATTGTCCTGTTGTAGTTTTCTGTAAACCTTATGACAATATCGGACACTTAGTAACGTGGATAAGTCCCCGCCTTTTTGGACCAAAACATATTTCTTCAGAACTAAATTTCTAAACTCAGAATTTAAAAATGGTGCTTGTTAAGACATTGTGTGTGTGTTGGAGGGGAGAGGATAGGGGGTTTAAAATGTTATTATTAATTCATCGTATCGTTTTGTTTTTGTTACTTTTGCTACATCTGTAGTCACAATCGATGACTCCTTTATTATTTAATAAATCGTGTGTCACGTCATATAATACGAAGGTCAGTGAAAATGTCCGAACTTCAGATAATCTGTTAAGTATTCACGCGCACTAAAACAAACTTTGACTTTTCATATCAAGTACTGAAGATTCGTTACGATGAGTTGTAAGTGAATCCAAATGAATGGGGTTTCTTTACCATGACACTCTTGCCTTCGTGCAGCACGAGCTCTTTAAGACATTTGGTTGTGGCTGCTGTGAAAAAGCCAATTTATTAACCAAATATCTTAGGTTGTCTAAAATGCCAAAACTTGTATTATAGGATCGTTTATGTTGGTTTGTGCACACACGTATTAACCCGCTATCCTAGCGCCAGATCGGGTGGTTCTATTAGGTAGGTACGCTATGTTTAAGAATAATGGGTGTGAATTCGCACGCGTGATAATGATGGCAGCCCAAAACGCATTTGCAGTAGCCACCATAGAGTGCATATGGGGTAGAATGATCACGCTAGCTGCCTTTGACCTGTCTCTATGTCCCAACATTTAATTTTTTTTCTACCAAACGACTATCAAAAACTACTTCGATAATATTTGAGGTTATAACACTGTTGCTGTAAACAAGTGCGTTCAGATGTCTGTACATTTCCTCTAACCGTTCTTTAATGCAGTTTTAATAGGATTCAAATCAGTTTAAGTATTTTATTCAAATAAAAGGTTTTGTCTTTTGAAAGTTAAGATATACTGAAGAGCCATAAAAACGGGTACACCTGCCTAATATAGTGTAGGGCCCACCGAGCACGCAGAAGTGCCACAAGACGACGTGGCATGGACTCGACTAATATCTGAAGGTATGCAGGAGGCAATTCACACCATGAATCTTGTAGGGCAGTCCAGAAATCCAATCTGTGCCAATTACAGAAAGTGTTGCACGTCTGTCACGTTTAATGATTTTCGTCAGTCGTCGTTTGTCCCGTTCTTTCACGATCTTTTTCCGGCCGCAACGATGTCGAAGATGTGATGTTTTACCGGATTCCCGATATTCACGGTACACTCGTGAAATGGTCGTACGCGAACATCCAAATGTTATCGCTACCTCGGAGATGCTATTTCCCATCTCTCGTGCGCCGACTGTAACACCACGTTCAAACTCACTTAAATCTTGATAACCTGCCATTGTAGCAGCAGTAACCGATCTAGCTGCCGACCGCATCGCGTTACTCTGATTGGTTTCTTACCTCGGTTATTTGCATACGCACGCCTATGCCAGTTTTTGTGGCTCTTCAGTGTCTATACAAACACGTTCAATACTGTAGACCATGTGACTTTGGCAGTTGTATAGGTGTGTGGTAGGTCAATATTGGGTGCATGCACAGAATATGATAATCGGTCTATAATCTTAAGGTAGGTAGGTAGTTGGGCTTAACGTCTCCTGGACAGCGAGATTATTAGAGATGGATATAATCTTGAGTCTATGGGAGCCACGTCCACAATGGTAAACCGTTATTGTGTGCATTAATGCTAAACGGTAAGGGTAGCGGTGACTTACGATGTAAGCTCATCACAACTTAAGTGGATTACTGATGCACACAGACTTGGCTTCCCTGGTTTTGAACACGGGCCCTTGTGGTGTAAATGTAACGTCTTAGAGACTTCACCAAAGGTAACTACTCTCCCGGTGTATCGTCAGTCTTGCGTGTTTGTAGTTGATAGCAGGATTTTTGTCCTTTCCATTATATGCCCACAGCGATAATGTACACTTAAGAGCCAACAAAACTGGTATAGCGTGCGTATGCAAATAACATAGGTATGGAACCAATCAGAGTAACGCGATGCGGTCGGCAGCTAGATCGGTTACTGCTGCTACAATGGCAGGTTATCAAGATTTAAGTGAGTTTGAACGTGGTGTTATAGTCGGCGCACGAGAGATGGGACATAGTATCTCCGAGGTAGCGATAACATTTCGATATTCGCATACGACCATTTCACGAGTGTACCGTGAATATAGGGAATCCGGTAAAACACCACATCTTCGACATCGCTGCGGCCGGGAAAAGATCGTGAAAGAAAGGTACAAACGACAACTGACGAGAATCATTAAACGTGACGGACGTGCAACCATTTCTCAAATTGGCGCAGATTGGATTTGTGAACTGCCCTGCAGGATTCATGGTTTGAATTGCCTCCTGCATACCTTCAGACATTTGTCGAGTCCATGCCACGTCGTCTTGCGCCACTTCTGCGTGCTCGGGGGGCCCTACGCGATATTAGGCAGGTGTACCAGTTATTTTGACTCTTCAGTGTANTTTTTGGCTCTTCAGTGTATATTCCGTGTGACTCGTCCCATACATATTTTGTATCAGTTTTGCAATTCTTTATGGGCACCTGTTTTAGGCTACTCTGGCGCCTTTGGCGTGTTGCATGTTGCCAACCTGTAGGCGTTACTTTCGTCTTCGTAATCTATGTATGTTTGTGTTTATTCTAGCGGATGCCCCTGCATAGGGCCTACAGTGTTATTATTGAGCACTAACATGTGTGTACACCAACATTGGAGTAACATACAAAATGATATGGTTTTCAAATAAAATTAATTTTCTGCAAAATGTTTTTTTTTTACTATTATTGCAGTGATTCTTGTTTCACTTATGTACGGTAAGTTAATAATGTCAAGAAAATTATATGATGAGCTTTATCGGTTCATTAAGCATCGTGCCGTTGATGATCTGTTTTGGTGGCATTCCTAGATATTATTTGAATTCTCCTGACAGTTACATGTCGTAATACCATTTCGTGCTTTGGGCACTTTTAATTCGCATTATTTTCAAAGTCGATATAAAAGGACAGTGGATAGTTTTTAATTACGCTTGCTGTGCAACGAATATATTTTTTTATTAAAATTGTATAAAAATGTTTACGTACGAATATACGCAGGAAATAAGATTTTGAGTGAATCGTTACGTAAATTCCAATCCCAAACTAGGTGCGAAAATTTTCACCACTCCCAGTTAGTACTCTTACAAACTCGTGATTACTGTCATGCATTTTGCAAGTTGCTTGTTATTGCTCACGTTATATTAATAAGTTACATAATTTATAAACCTAAACGAAATATGTAGCTAATTTCGGTAAATTATGAAGAAACTATGCCCTATACTGTGTGGTTACCAAGAAATAGGGCTGACCGTTAGTGGCCACAAATCTATCAATGTAACTTAAATTTGTAAGAACTATACTTCTCTGAACTAAAGAGATAAAACTTAAGACAATAAAGTTGTGAACTTGATTTCGAAATATTTTCTTTTGACAGTTCTGCGTCCACAGATGACTACGCGAGGCTTTCGCATCCTATGATTGCGTGTATACATGCATTATTGTTTATCGCAGTAATGATTCGCCAGTCGAAGAAAAGTTAATATAATTGTATTTTATGAACAAAACTAGTGAAATTCATCGTAAATAAACCTTTACAATAGAATTATTTGTGTTCAATATTGTAGAAAGTAAAGTCACCTCCGAGTGTTTTCAAGAGACCATTCTATTTAAAATCACAAGTGTTGAGGCCTCCAGTGACCAACAATCCATTTAATCAATCGATCCAGCAAAAATCAATCGGCGGTAACAAAATCGGCACATACATTTTGTATTAGTATTTTTACTTGCGAGTGCTCGCCTTACACCAATGTGAACGGGGTTCGATTCCCTATGCGGTGAGCCGGATTTTCGCATTTGAGAAACGTGGTGGACATTGCCGTTCTTCAGCGGGTTTTCTCAGGAATCTTCCGTTTCCTCCACCCTTGGCATTCCACCGCTGCTGCATATCCACTTCATTTCACACTCACCGCCACCCAAGGCGTTTTTAACCGACGACCAAAACCTATGAACTCGGTTGTACTTGACTTGCCTTCACACTTGATGGATGACACCTACAGAGTGAGACGTGTGGCATGTTAGCGTGTGTCTACAGCACTGCCAGCAAGACACTACCGAACTCGGAGTCGAACCACGATCCGAAAACTAGGGCGTTGGGTACGGCTGCGGGACAGGTACGTGGCCTATGAAGCGGCGTGGAGTGAGTATGGGGTAGAGCGATCACGTGGGCTGCGCAGAACTAGTCTCCGTCTTCCAACATTGGACTGCTTTGCTTTTCTGCCAATATGCTTATCATAAATGACGTGAATACGACTTGACGTTAGAACGCTATTCATGTAAACAAATGCTTTCAAATGTTTCTATACTTCGTTTTGCTAATTGTTAATACCATTACACATTGTTCAAACTGGCAAACGTGTTTTATTCACTTAAAAGGGCTTGTCTTTAAACATTTAATATATATAAACAAACACGTTCATCACTGTTGATCCTGTGACATTGGCAGTTGTGTTGGTTTGGGGTAGGTCAACGTTGGGTACATGTGGAGAAGACGAAGCATCGGTCTAACTTATCTTTAGGCAATGCGAAGTGGCTGCTCGAAAGAACCGATTCCCCGGTGGGGTCGCTTCCAGATTTTCGCAAGTGGAAATCGTGCCGGACAATGCCACTGGTTGGCGGGTTTTCTCGGGAATCTCCCATTTCCCCCGCCTTTGCATTTCGGCACCGCTCCATACTCACGTCGCTTCACTTCCATCGGCTCTCAAGAACTCGTTGTTAATGGTCGTCCAAATCCCTCAACTCTCGAAAGAACCGCAAATATTCGTGTTCCACATATTTATAACATCTTTTCCTTCCTTAGTTTTAATGTAAAAAATATTAGTGTAACATTTTATTTCATGTTGTGAGCCTATTAATAACCCTATTTTTCTGGGAAGGTAATAAGGGGACGGCTTTCATCCTGAGTTGATGTGATTGAAGTCAAAATAATCAGCCTTCTCACCCAATATTTAGCGCAGTCCACCGCTGTTGTCGTGGTGAACATTACAAAATTATTCACAGCTCCACTTGTATATTTTCGAACAAAACGTCAATTCTTTGTGCTTATTCCTTAGTATTCGGACCATGCATATATCTCAAGTAGATAACAAACGGATGATGTTATAGGAGGCGGGTGCAAAAAGCGGTTAGAAACAACTAAACGCAAAACACCTTAAACGAAGCCTACGGTTTTGTTTGAAGAAAGGTAGAAAAGCCAATAAAATGCACTCCTACATAGAAGTTTTATGAATTTATGATCAAACTGTTTGCCAGGTTGATGCATTTCTATCGAGCTCTTTCTGACGCAATAACTTTGTATATTTTTATTTCTGTGCTGATTAAGTAATCATACAAAACATTGGAAAACCTATGCTGACATACTATAATTGACATGAATTGTCAGATTTAAACTGCTACAAATGGTTGTCTTGGTACAACTCTCTTGCGCAAAGTTTTCGAGAAATAAAAGCTGCTTAGTTTGAAATTTTATTGTTGCTGGCTACGTGCAACCTGTGGGGTAGCGAATTATTTTTTTTTCATGTGAGGGTGGCATTTCCACCAAGTTTTTATAGAAGATAGATTTGTTCAATTCAGTAAGTAATAATTGAACTAAGAAAATTTGTTGTCTCATTAGAAAATGCTTCTATCTAATTTGACTGTAAAGCACTTTGATTACATTGATGTTATAAAACGTGTACCTTGCTAAATTATCATAGTAAATCATTAGTTGTTCGTGTTTTCTGCTTCATTATGCATAATTGCTGACCTGAAAATGTTGCCTTATTATTTAATGATAGGTTGTGCTTGAATGACGTGTGCGTATTCAATACATCTGCATTGGGCGTAATTAAATTTGACACAACCCGTGTGTATCTGTATCAATGCAAAAATACTACATAGGCTGTAAAATATTTTATTTACTTTTACAAGAAAAATCCTTGGAAACCCAGTTGCTTAGAAAATCCTTTATAGAACTACAAACAGGCTTCTTGCAAAATCTGCAAAATATATATTTGTAATATTACAAACGACCGCCTTGTATCATAACTTAAATTATTAATAAGTGGGCAGTAAATTATTTTTTTCCTTTTCTAGAAAAAAATATAATGAACTGTTAACAGATAATAGGAAAAATATAATAATTTATACGTATACTTCACGAAAAAATGTTACACGATGCCAGCACGGGAACTAGAACCTTTCGTTATTATTCCGTATACTTAACCACGAAACCAACTTGACTTACGAACTTAACGTTTATTTTTGTACTGTGAATGTATCAGTTAATACCTACAAAATATTTTTGAAGTCATTCGGTTAAGGAAACCGCATTTTTTTTTCTTTTACGAGTTTTGTGTAGGTTTTATATGAAACGTAAGCAGTTAGTGAGTAATATTGACAGGTAATTGTCGTTTTGTTATTTCATTGTTATTATTTGAGTTGTTTTAAATGTTTTAAGTCATTCATACTTGCAATAATAAGTTTATATTTGCACACAGCTATATTTTAAATCATCCTTGGTTTTTGCACAAATAGCTATATACAGTTTTACGTTAGTGATTGTCCGCCATTTTGCTTGAGCTCGTGGATACGGGTCAGTAAATTACAAACATTTCTTGAGTTCTATTACAAACACGGCACTTGTAGTTTTACAATAGAGTAATTTTACATGGAAAATGTTTGTACTATTACAAACATTTTTAGAATTACAAGCAATTTCTCATTAAAAATTACAATTTTTTACAGCGTATAGTTAAGAGCAAAATATGTTCCGTATAGTTAAAATAGAAACGACTTTGCTACGAGAAGGAAGCCAATGAACAAGTGATGCATGCTTGTATATATACACAGTATATACGTAAACTTGAGTAACTACATGATTGTGAAGAATATCGTGATGCTAAATAAGAACACAAAATTTGGAATCCCTATGCATAAGATAGCATTTCAAGGCGTTTTTACCTGACATTCAGAATCATTTGTATACCTTCTCGGTAAACTCAACATACATGAAAAAGTTAATGAGTGAAATTTGTGGTTCGGGACCCACTGTTAACAACAGGCTCCCTTCATCATTAGCCGCTTTGAGTCTTAACCCGTGACATACAATCAGGACTTTTTAAACAATTTTTCCTCTTTATAACTCGGAGTGTGCGATGCAAAAAAAAAGTAGCTATCTAACTATAGGCTGTTTACGTTTATTTGAGCACTTATGAAATTAACCTTTGGAAAACGTCACTGCCCTACTTGCATATAATTTAATAGGTTTGATGACTCGTATGAGGCCAGTTAAGTTGGTTACGATAGAGGAAAAGTAGTTCCATGTCTTAACGTTGAATTAAAAGTGTTAGGTTACCGTTTGTGAATACAGAAATAATATATTTTGCTTACTATTTTTTTATGGTTACATTTGCGAGATTTAGCAAATTGGTAAAAATATTTACTTTTCTAATAATCCCACAGTTTTATTTAGCCGAGGCATGAATAAAGTGACGAGGACCATAGCAACGTTAACGTTACATGTGTAGGAAGAATACGCAACGTGCCTAAAAGTAGATCTTCAGCAGTGCTTTCAAAAGTGCTCACTTTACCGTGAACAGCCTTGAGTATTGTTAGCTTCTTTAATGTCTTAATTTTTTTTTAAATTTAATTGTATTGTTCGTATTTTGTTAAGGTTGTAAGTGGACGCTGAAACAATTACGCCAGTATTTTCACCAAGCTGGGATATCCGATTGGCTGCTATGGCAGAGAGTCTCGTCGCTGATTATTCTGACGGTTCTCAGCCAAAACGGAGGGATACCAAACACGACAAACTGTTTCGAGTTCTATGGCTTCGATGTCTTGGTTGACTCCTGCTTGAGACCTTGGCTTTTAGAGGTAAGAAACTCGACTAAGTCATCAACTGGCCATTATACAGGTTGAGTCTAAAAACACCGACAAACTTCTCCAGCACATGAAAAAAACAAGTGGAAAATATATATGGTCTACTATGCTTCTTAAGGTTAGTAAAGACTCTTAAGTTGTCATTGAACCACATGTTTATTGTAAATATTACAGAAACTATTAGAAATAGATTGGAAAAGACTTATTAACGTCCCTCAGTATTGTGCATGAAGGCTTGTCAGTGGACGGCTTACAAACTAAATTATCATAACAAATGCTTTGCCGGAGATTCGAACCTGGAGCCTCACGCAGCCTAGACTGGCGTTGCACCAACCGACGGCACCACAGGAGGTTGGATTCGAATTAAAAGGATGACATCCAGGATAAAGACGCTGTAACATGTGCACTCAAGTATATGGTGGTCACGTTAAACAACTCCTCTAAGGAATAATGCGTTACGTGTGATGTTGCTTGCTTGCCAGGTGCAGTAACGCATTTATTTTGACATTTGTTGACAAATTACTCGCAAACTGTGGCGTTACAACGCAAGACGACCTTCTTCGTTCATTTTAACGTGCTGATTCACAATCTGTCATTTGAAAACCAATTAAGCTTCGCTACCATTAACATTTGTGTGACAACAGGGTTGCGACGATTATTTTCCTTGTGACATCATTTTATGGCAGTGACTGGTTTTATAATGATATTCGTTTAACTATATATTATCCTGTTGTGTCACGATACATTTTAAATACTTTATGTAATATTTACAATAAACCTTCAAGGGTGTGTTCCAAACTTACGAAGCATCGTGGACCATATATATTTTCGACTTGTTCATAGCAAACTTTCCGAAGGAAAGAGAGTCTTATGAGATCACTTTCCTGTCTGTATGTGTTTGTGTATGTGTGGCTGTGTGTGTGTCTCTTTCTCTGTGTATGTCGCCCCACCCCTTTCAATTTTTAAACGCTTCAACAGAATTTCACCAAACTTACTACAGATTTAATACTTAGTAAGAAGACCTGACTTTTAGAGTTTTCGACTTCGCTGGGACCTTACTTTTAAAATGGCGGCCATTAAATATTGTTGTGTGAAATGGCATATCTCGGGAAATGTTCAACCTATTAACACTAAATTTGGTATGCTGACAGAGCATCACGTAAGCATTAAATTTTGAAATGGAAATTGTTCTTAGTCCGCTATTTTGAAAGATAGCACCAAATGAAGACATAATGATTTATTATATCTCGAAAGGTATTAAACCAATTCTCACACAATTTGGCAAGTAAGTTATACTATAGTAGGCCATAAAACGTAAGTAATTTAACTTGATTAGTAACTCATTATCAAAATGATGGCGATGCAAATGTTTTAAGTTTATTTGGTATATATGCCATACCATTTAACCGATTTACACCAAATGTTGTATACTGAAAGTATTTATTACAAGTATTATATAAATACCAACAATAAACAGTTTTGGTCGACCATTTTGGAAGACAGTGGCATACGAATAATAAAATAAATAATTAACCGTTTCCTGCCAAAGTTGGCAAACAAGTAGCACTGAAGCACATGATGTTAAGTGATTTGTTTTAAGTATGACAGACACGTATTTTCAAAATGGCCGCCATAAAACTATTTTAGCATATAATGGTAATTCATTTAAACTATGTAATCAATTTCAACAAAACGTTGTATGCTGTCAGTAGACATAACGCCTGTCAATTCTATACACATAGAGCATTTTTTGTCCACCATTTTGTAAGAAAGCACCATACGAATACAATTAAATTTTTATGTAATATCTAGGCAAAGAATTGATCAATTCCAATCAAATTTGGCAAACAAATATTACTGAGGCAGGTGATATCAAGTTGTAAGTTTTAAACATGTCAGAAATGTATTATCAAAATGGCGGCCATATAGCCATTTTAGCTTAGAATGCTATATCGTCGAAACCATGTAATCAATTTCTTCTAAACTTTGTATGCTGACAGTAGATATTATAACTGTCAACTGTATGTACATAGAGCATCTTTTGTCCGCCATTTTGTAAGATACCGCGATGCGAGTAAATAAAATTGTTTGTCATATCTCGGGCAACAATTGCCAGATTTCTTTCAAATTTGGCATACTAATAGTACTGCAGCAGGTTGTTATACGGCTTTTTTTATATAGGTCAGGCACTTATTTTTAAAATTGTGACTAGATAAAAATATAAACTGAGTATATTTTATTAACTAAACAAATTCCAACTTAACTTTCTATGCTGGCAGTACCTATTATAAACATTAGATGTTTCTATGCAAAACCTCACTTCTCTGCCATTTTGTAAGTTAGCCCTACCTATTAAAATCATGATTTCATCTCGTATCTCGGGAAACAATCAACCCATTCTCACAAAATTTGGTGAATATGTTGTTCTGTGGGAGGTTATAATAATACGTGCATATTTTTAAGTAGGACACACTTTTTTTCAGAATTGCGGCTAAAAAATAATTTAATTTTTGTGGGTGATATCTAAGACACCATATAATTTATTTTAACTTAACTTTGCATATAGACAGTATACAATAATCGAAATTGCATCTACATTACACAACTGTCCTCCATTTATGAAGATCGCCACATGAAAACTATGGAGGTTTTATGCCATGTATCGAGGACCAATCAACCGAGTCCTACCAAATGTTACACTGGATCATTTCAAATAAATTTAAACCAAATTGTGCTCACTATAAATGCCACAAAAGCCATGTAGACTTTGATGATTTAAATAAGTCATACAACGATTTCCAGAGTGGCAGCTTCGGAAATAATTAGGGTAAGTTTGAGATATATATTTAAAAAAATTGAATCAAGTTCAACCAAAATTGTATGTAGACCGTTTACATTAGAATCATTGTATATAGAGTTTCTTTTTCTTTTCTAGCAATTTCGTACAATTGCAAAAAATAAGAAAATAAAGTTTTGTATGTCATATCTCAGTGACCAAAAAACCGATTACCATAAAATTGTTCACACAAGCAGACCCCGGTAGGCCATGTAAACTTACATGTTTTAAATAGCTTAGTCACCTATTTTCAAAATAAAGGCCCCGTAAATATTTTAGTTAAGTAAACCCCATCATTAGAAATATTAAACTGCTTAAATCCGTAGTTGATGCTCCAATCTGACTTAATTAATGCAGTGGATTGTACGGTAGCTTATAATATGAGGTTTTATAAGTTTATGTCCCGGGTACGGCATGTGTGCATTTGTAATTGTATCACTTCTGTTGCATAAGTTTCTAATTTCATCTCTAAAGTTATTGCTTTTAAAGAGAAGCCAAGTCCTTCCTATCAACTCAGCTTTGTAAAATTATTTAAAAAATAATTGCACCCATGTTGAGGAAAGTAGGCTCATTAGTTATATCAGTAACTTCTTGTTTTATTTGCTGGAGGAGAGTTTCGGTGTTTTTCAAACTCATGCTGTGTAGGGAAAATGCTCATAGCTTCAACCGGTAGATTGAAAATTTTATGATCATAAAGAGTTCAGCTGAACCACTTATGTTCTCAGTAAATAATAATATAAAAAATTGCCTTAATGGAACTTTAACATAAGATAGCAATAAACTTGAATGTGTGTACAAGATTTCATGAATTTTTTTCTTCTAATAAGTTTTTAAGAATGGAGAGCTCTCTCTCTTCCGAAACACTAAGAAATTCGATAAGAACCACTTAAAATTAATTATTTGGGTGAAAAATAATAAGTAGTTATATGTTTAAAGTTATCTTATTATTCTGCCATCAGTGATCTGTCGTCACGTTCGTATGATAAGAATGCTGAAGCTGTGATGGTTATGAACCCATCGACGGGAGAATTTATAATTCGATCACAGGTTTGGAAACCACGTGTGTTCTGAGAATCAGTTTTCAATGTGCTGAAGGGGCCACGGTGAGGCAGTGGCTAGAGTGCTCTCCCCCCACCTAGGCGAACCGGGTTCTATTACCGGTGGGGTCGCTCCCGGACTTCCGCATGTGGAATCGTGCCTGACGATACCGCTAGCCTGCGGGATTTCTCGGGGATCTCCCGTTTCCTTCACCCTTGCATTCCGGCGTTGCTCCTCATCCATCTCGCATCTTCGTCATCAGCTGTCAAGAAATAGTTTTTAAGGGAGGTCATCCCCTGGCATCTTGGATTTATAAAAATTTTGCCACGCCTTTCACAAGATTTGTATTTTATTTTAGCTATTGACAGGGCATACATATTTGATTTGCACATTATCTAAAAGCCGTATTGCTTTACTAATGCTGCAAGTGTCGTTTCCGTGTTTGCTCTCAAGGAATAATTACTCATTTCTTGGTGGCAGTCACAAGTCTAAAATGAATATAGGTAATGAAACTGTAATAATATGATAGTGTCTGAGAATCTTTTATTTATGCTTTGCCGTGCAATTTGATTTAATGTTATACTGGTAAATGGATTTACCTGATATTTTGTTTACAGTATATTTTATCAGAAGAAAATTTTGCCACTATTAGTTGCATAATCCAGCAACTTTGATTTCCTCACAGTAACTTGGAAAATATGAATATGTGCGTTTTCATACATAACATTTCCAAAGTGTTCAAAGTGAAACTGGTTTTCAGTGTATAATTTTTAGCCTACTTTCCGATGGAAAGAAAGACTTACGAGATAACTTTCCTGCCTGTGTTGATTGCACCCATCTTGAGGAAAATGCGCTCATTAGTTATATCAACAACTTCTTATTATAATAGATATTTCATGAGTTATTTCAAATAAAACTAATTAGGTTTAAATAAAGTATAAAATTTCTTTGCCCTATATTTCTAAACTCCTAAATTGTCAATCAAAAATGGTAAATTTGTTGAAGTATGAGGAGGATGTTCATATAATATAATAATAAGAAGAATAATAGAAACAGCTTCTAATATATATATATTTTTAAAGAAACCGCAGTGCGTAGTTAAAATTTTTATTTGCAAATTTAGTTTTGTAACAATATACATGGATATTATTAATGCTAGAAATTGTATTATTGATATTTAATATAACACATTGATATGGATGAAACTAAAGTAGTGAAAAACATTTAACAATGTGATACTATATATAGGCTGTTCACGGTAAAATAAACACTTTTGAAAGCTCTTTCACCCTGTGAAAATTAACATTGTCTTGAGCCTGATCACTTTATTCGTGCATCAGTTAAGAGAAACTGTAAAATTATTATATAAGTGAATCATTTAAAAATTTGCCAATTCTTACACTTATATGCATTTAAAAAACAGAAAGCAATACAAATAATTGCAGCATTTACAAAAGCTTACCTAATAATTTAATTCAATATTAAGATATGATACTACTGTCCCTCCATCGTTACCAAATTAAATGAGCGCGTGTAAGTCAGTGTGACAGTTCCATTATATGCATTTAGTTTCATTGACAGTAGTAGAATAGAGCCGATATGGGCTAATGGTACCTAGGACCGGAGCCATAGCCAGCCATCACCATCTTCGAATTTTTCTTTTCCCTCAAAATTTCGCTTCTTTCCTCAAAATTTATTTTCTTCCCCCTCAAAATTACCCAGTGGTCCCTCAGAAATGTAGAAGGCCTCTCGTCGCGCCTCCTTCTCTAACATTTGAAAAAAAGAAGCCCCCAAAAGCGTAAAAGACTAATTTCATCCAATTCGAGTAGCATCCTTTCAAGGGCAGAGCAGTGGTGGCCATATTGGTTTTATGGGTATAGGCTATGCCAAATAAATTCACACGGTCCAGGGTGCGGAGTCAGACCTGACGGTCAGCCATCTTGGTTTTGTCAACTATATTGCATCCATGTGACATTGACCTTGACATTTTACCCTCACTCCATGACCTTGAAAGACCTGCAACCCAAAAAAATCGCTAAATCCTCCACAAAATCCAAAAATAGTATTCAATTTATTATTAAAAAATGTATTTATATTTTTTTTTTTTAAAGTTATTTTAAAAAGTTATTTTTAATAGTGTTATTAAAAAATATTTAAAAAACTTACATTTCCGGAGGTTTCCTCAGCACCATGTCCAGTAGATGACTAACCCCCTTCTATCGCCATTACTCATCCAATAGTATGCGGCCATCTTGGTTTTTTGTTTCTCATTTGTTTATACATTGCTGGAGGCCACCATCTTGGATTTCATATGTTTACTTTTGCATCTTCAATTTGGGACTAGGGTGGTAATGATCGATATTGCCACCAGGCGAGCAGTCGAATAAGCCACCAGGTGGCAGCCATATTTGCTCATGTTTTCAATGTATAGGTGGAGATATCGGTGCCCTCCAAATTGGATTATATTTTCAATGCCTAGGTAGCAATAATTTCTCGATTATGCTGCCTACTATCGGCCTCTACCGAATGGTGACAAGGACCATAGCTGCAAAGTACGTAATTTGTCATATGTAATTTATTCGTTTCATTTTTCAACATAATATTTTTTGTTTAAAGTAATTTTATATAGGGCAGAGGGGTATTTGAAAATAAATAAAACATTTAATATTCCTTTAAAAACTAATATTATTTGGTAATGTACAAAATGAGAATACACATATACACTGGTTTATTAATTGCAATATTCTTTGTTCACTGCTCGATGTTTGCATCGTCGACCCAGGGATTGTAGCAGGCGGGGAAAACCCACCATTTGACATACGACCATCCATATATATATTCATGCTGAAGATGAATGTATCTCTCACGAATCACTAAATGGAAGCCTATTTCCGAATGCAGTGAGGTGCATCATCGCGGTGCTATCAAATTGCGGGAAAACATGCATCCTTCTGAGCCTGCTGGAAGAAGAGAACGGCCTTCGGTTCGAGAATATGTACCTTTATTCAAAATCGCTCCAGTAAACGAAATACCAGCGACTGGCACGAGTACTGCAGGCTTTGCAAGACGTGAGTTATTTCCCTTGCAGCGAAAACGAGAACGAGGTGGTGTCTCCGAACGAAGCCTTTGTAAATTCCCTGTTCGCCTTCGATGATATTGTCTGTGAGAAGCAAAAGTACATCCGGAAGTACATTAGCATAGGGTGGCATGCAAAGGTGGACTGCATGTACACTGGAAAGCAAAAAAACTGGTATATGTGTGCGAATGCAAATAAGAGACGTATAGAACCAATCAGAGTAACGCGATGCGGTCGGCAACGCCTATATAAGACAACAAGCATGTGGCAAAGTTGCTAGATCAGTTACTGCCGCTGCAATGGCAGGTTATCAATATTTAAGTGAGTTTGTACGTGGTATTATAGTCGGCGTACGAGAGATGGGACATAGCATCTCCAAGGTAGTAATAAAATTTGGATTTTCGGGTACGACCATTTCACGAGTGTACCGTGAATATTGGGAATCCGGTAAAACATCAAATCTTCAACATCGCTGCAGCAGGAAAAATATCATGAAGGAACGGGACAAACGACGACTGACGAGAATCATTAAACGTGACAGACTGGCAGCCATTTCTCAGATTGGCGCAGATTTCAATGCTGGGGCTTCAACAAGTGCCAGCGTGCGAACTATTCAACTAACCATCATTGATATGGGCTTTCGGAGCCAAAGGCCCACTCGTGTACCCTTGTTGACTGCACGACACAAAGCTTTACGCCTCGGCTGTGCCCTCCAACACTGTCATTGGACTGTTGATGACTGGAAACACGTTGCATAGTCTGATGAGTCTCATTTCCAATTGTATCGGATGGATGGATGTGTATAGAAATGGAGACATCCTCATGAATCCATGGACCCTACGTGTCAACAGGGGACTGTTCAAGCTGGTGGAGTCTCTATCATGGTATGGGACTTGTGCAGTTGGTGTTAAATAGGACCCCTGATACGTCTAGATACGACTCTGACTGGTGACAGATACATAAGCATCCTGTCCGATAACCTGTACCCATTCATGTCCATTGTGCATTCCGACGGGCGTGGACAATTCCAGCAGGACAAAGCGACACCCCACACGTCGAGAGTTGCTACCGAGGGCCTCCATGGACAGTCTTCTGACTTTAGACACTTCCATTGGCCACCTAAATCACCAGACATGAACATTAATATAGTACATCTGGGATGCTTGCAACGTGCTGATCAGAAGAGATCTCCACCGCCTCGCACTCCTATGGATTTGTGGACTGCCCTGCACGATTCATTGTGTGAATTGCCTCCTGCATACCTTCAGACATTAGTCGAGTCCATGCTACGTCGTCTTGCTGCACGATATTATGCAGGTGTACTGGTTTTTTTGGCTTTTCAGTTTACCTCGACCAGACGTATTTGCGCATACATAAATAGCTGCTTCGCAACAATGCAAACATGTTGGTGCTGTTTTGCATGAACTATAGGAATTTGCGGTATTTTTGCTTCAATCACATCAATACAGACATGACATTATCAGTTTTCAAGAGTCTGCATGCCTTGTGCTGGAAAGATAAGTACGGATTTTTGACAATCGTTGAGGACTGGCGCTTATATGTTGAGAGATACCAACAGACATTCGATCAGTTCATTGTCGACCGTCGATAATGAGTAAGAACTTATCGAAATTCGGTCAAAGTAGCCTCAAGCTGCATCTCGACAAAGGAGAATATGGAGGTTGTCTCGTACCAAGAAACGATGGAACTTGTGATTCTGGTAGAAGAATAATTCGAAATGTTGGCGAACTCGAACGATCTGAAGAGTCTGCTATTAAACATTTCGTCCTCGAAACTGGTAATGGCATCATTTTGGAATTGCACAATATGTTGCCCGAAATAAAACTCATTCTTTCAGAACTACCTGTGCAAGCTTGGGGCAAAGATATAAAATGTGAGAAGATGGAGATCATCCGCGATATGAGAGCCATGAGAGAGCATGTAATGAGTGTTTAAAGGAAAGTTATCGACAGATTGAATGTGGCGCCTGTGCAAAATGAAGTTAATATGAAAAAGATGGATGTATATATGACTCCTACATTCACTTCCCTCATTAAGCCTGTAAAGGAGAACAACAGTAACAATTTTTATTCAGTGCGATGTCGGACATTGCCAGCGACCTGCATCGGACAATACAGTATGTTCGCTCGAGATATTTGCTCTCCAAAAGAATCAAAATTTCGCGCGATCATCTAAATGAATAAATTTTTAAGCCCATTGATCGTTGTCTTGAAGTTCTCAGGGAGAGTGATTGAGCACCCATAGACATGAAGATCGAAATCGACAATAGTGCTGATCATATGAAGTAGCGGAAACATTATGATGTACAAACAGATCGGGACAACGGATCGGATGCGTATTTGCCACACAAGAGATAGGTACAGAAGAGAGTCATCATACCCAATTCTCTAGGTCTTCATTACCTACGATCGTACACAGCTCACAATAATGATACGACATACAGTGTATACAGGTATAATGATAAACGATTCTTTGTTGCTGATGATATAGAGTTTCTAAGAGGTAAGATCATCCAAGTAGGCGATTACAAGACATGTGGAACCCCCAGGCTTTACGAACTTCTATTTCACAAGGAGCCTAGGGAGTTTACAGAAGCCAGCCTTCTGGAAAACAAAACTTTGCTCGAACTCACACATGCACTTTACCAAGATAGCAATCCTGAGACAGGTGTTTATAAGAACGAAGATCACGGGGAAAAAATCTATGTTCTCGCAGACATCTTCAGTGGCCTAGCACTACAAAAGTGGCAAAGGTTTGAAGAAGATAAACGACGTTAGAAACATAAACTACGTATTATGGGATGACCCAAACGAGCTGGTCGATAGGCTGCAACTAATGCTTACTTTGAAAAAGGTTGGAAATTACTCCCATACTAACCAGATTATTTCAATCGATTGGGAATTGCCAATTAACTCCACACATCTGCCCGATGCAAATAATATCTCCACAAGGTCGTGATATGTGGGATGAACGACCTATTTCAAGCCAACCTCGTGGAGATGATACTGTATGCTCTGGTCAACAAGGGTTACAAATACAGGTTGACTATCATCGATGCATATAGCAAATTCACCTGGACCAGGCCAGTTAAGTCGAGGAATGCACGCGATGTCATCGAGGCCATGGCTGATATATTCCGCGAAGGATGCATCCCGACTAATCTGCAAACCGGCCAGGGCAAGGAATTCTAGAAGGTAAAATTCAAGGCCCTGATGAAGAAACATAACATAAATCATTATGCCATATACAGCAATCTTAAAGCATCTATCGTCGAGAGGTTCAACAGGACTCTGAAGGGCAATATGTGGAGGCATTTACTGTGAGTGACAACTACAAGTGATTGGATATACTCCCAAAAATGTTACGCGAGTACAATTCTACCATTCACTCCACCATTCACATGAGGCCCAAAGACGTGAAAAACGACTCCATGCTTCGAGTTGTGTATGCTGTTACGAAGAGGACGGACCCATGAAAGCCTAAAGCCAAGGTTGGTGACTTGGTGCGCATCTACAAACACAAAGCCATCTTCGAGAAAGGGTTCACAGCGAATTGGAGCCCCGAACTCTTTTGTGTGGGACGCATACGCAACTATGTGCTGAGGACTTACTTTCTCGAGGATCTGAATAATGTTCCCATCAATGATGCCATCTACAAATAATAGATCCAACCTGCAAAGATTCCAGATATGTGTTTGGTTGAGTAGGTGCGGAAACGACGTATTGGATTGTTGTATGTCAAATGATGGGGTTTTCCAGCCTGCTACAATTCCTGGGTCGATGATGCGGACATCAAGCAGTGATCACAGAAGATTGCAATTGATAAACCCATGTGTATATGTTTTTTTTTCATTTTGTTTATTACCAAATAAAATTTGATTAAAAAATATTTTTTGTGTTTTATTTAATTTAAAAAACCTTCACTTTATATAAAAATATTTTTAATAAAAATGTTTGCATTGAAAAATAAAACAAAAAAATTTAATATCTTAATTAACATGACATCGTCACCATTCGGTACAGGTCGATAGCACATTTGCTGAGAGTAAATTATATGTGATGGGTGAGAAATGAGTTACCAGTGTGCTCTAGTGGGCGATACTTAAAATAAATTGACAGTAGATGTGGTATGGTGATGAAGGTGGGCTGGAAGAGAGCTGACAGCAACAACTATACATTAAAAACATAAACAAATATAGCTGCCACCTGGGGGCTAAATCGATAATTAATATACTAGCTTCACCAATTTGTAAAAAAATAGACAAATTACCGACGTAAAAAAACAATATTGCGGGTGTAGTGCATTCGACAGAATGAGTACAGGAGAGGGAAAGTGAGAGAGGAATCTTAAGACAATGTGATTGATTGGAGGAGGGTCAATCATCTGCTGGATATGGTGCTGGGGAAACCTCCGGAAATGCAAAATTTTTAATAACAACTTTTAATAAGTTTTATAAAAAACATTTATATAATTTATTTAAACATTTTTTTGGAATTTTTGGAGATTTTTTGAATTTTTTTAAAACAATGTTATTCAAGGACATGGTCATGGGGTCAAGGTCCAAGGTCAAGGCCAAGATTACCCATTTCCAAGATGGCGGTCGGGTGACATTACAACATGATGGCCAGTCGGCTCTGGGCCCTAGACCATGTGTATCAATTTGGTATACTCTATACCTATAAAACATATGGCCATCACTGCTCTGGCCTCGAAAATGATTCCCCCAAATCCTTCTTATGAATTGAAAAGTTCTTTTCTGGGGCTCGTTTTTGCAACTAGGGGGATCAGTGCTCTTTTAAGGTTAAAATGGGCAATTTCGAGGGAAATAAGTAAAATTGTAAGGGGAAAAAGAGCCATTTTAAGGGAAATAGGGAAATTTTGAATCAAACGTGTTTGATATTGAAATCTGAAAGGGTCATTTCAAGGAAAAGGGAAATTCAAGTTGGTGGTGGCTGACTCTGACTCCGGTCCCAGGCCCCGTTTGCCCAGATTTGGTTATTTTCTACTACTACTGAAATTTTTTGAATGTTGATTTTAAAATTGCTTATTTTACACAGAACAGCCTTTACAAAGTCATACCCACTTGTACTATTAGTATTACTCAAATTATGATCTAGATAACAGGGAATATCGCTGCACTTAATGCAGCTCTTCAAGGATATCTAAAGTTCCTGTGTTATGCAGAGGATTTTCCCGAGCACACCTTGAAAGTTTCATCTCATTGTTCTTATTGCCTGCATAAAACACTTATTGTGCTCTGCAGCAGGGATTCCAAAATAATGTGCTGCAGCATCATCGTGTGTCGCGAAATAATGGAAATGTGCCACAAAAGTTCATAATAAAAATTTTAAAAAATGCTTTTACATGAATATTGTTTATGAGAGTAGGTATTTTCGACACTAAATAACATACAATCAAATTATGTATATTATTATTATTATATTTAACATTGACGCCGATTTACTAGCTGCATGTTGAAATATTTAACCCAGGTTTGAGAAATCTGCGATCTGCATTAGTCCCAAGTGTCGAATTTCTAGAACAATTTATATTTTTAAAGTTTTTTTAAAATGGTAGCTTGATTAGAAATTTATAATAGGTATTTTAATAAGGTAACTTGAATTTCTGTTAACTACATCACGACAGTATTTGCATTCAAAGTTAAACTAAATATATATTTGTTAACGATAGTTCATCATTGTGACTTGACACAACAGCCTTTAAACAAATTTACCTCGAAAATATGGTCTTCAGGTAAGAGTGTCACAGCTTGGTAAATGTTGGAAAACTATATTCTATGGCATGTAGTGGCCAACCTGCCAACAGTGTACGCCTTTCTGTATACAATTAACTATGTCACTGATTCTGTTCATATTTCCACCATTAATGCACATTTGGAACATTCACATATTACTTTGGTTTCTTGCTGAAAGATTTACTTTAACCACTGGTTCACAGTGAGAGGCTTGTCATAAGAGTTCCTGCTGTGTGTGCATAGTTTATGGGAAGTATTCCTATTTTCTGCGATGTTTGCTTCAATTTAAAGTGTCGTTGGACAGTGAAATGCAAAGCCATACATCAATTTTGTTATGTCAGGTCTTTTCGTTTCTTTTTGCAGCACAGTGCTGAATTTCATCACATCCCAATCCATTACTTTTGAGCCCTAATTTTTTTATTGTTTAAATTTAAACCGTAATACAATATACCGCTACAATCATTTCTGTGTCATTTGACAACCACTCCAGTGTTGGCAACCTGAGGTAGTCTAAATTATTGACTAACCTCACGTGATGGATGTTTTACTAGAGATTGTGAAGGTGAATTTAAAAGGTACAAGCAGTTTCCATGTAAATCCTTTATTCCCATTAATGGTGAACAAGCACATTTTTCACTTATTTACATATTCCGAGAAAGATGGCACAGTGGTAAACATTTGTACTCACATTCGATGGGACCTGGGTTTGAATACTAGTCCAGCTGTCCTTATTTCTGCTTTCTATTGTTTCCTGAAATCACTCCAGGCGAATGCCCGGATGGTTACCTCATAGTGGACATGGTTGACTCCTTCCATGTTCCTCCTTCTCTGAGCAACTTGCTTCATCTCTAATGACCTCGCTCTCAATGAGCATTGAAACACTGACTACATTCCTATCACTCTTCTACGTCGTCCACCTCCATGGCAGTCCACTTGTATGGGTCAACTACCCTCTCCACTACTTCTGAAAAGAAGGGCTGTGGTTGCTTCCGAAGCCAGTGCTGCTCCGCTTGCTGGACCTCACCAACCAAGCCTTGGTCAGTCATGCTTGCTTGTTATTCCAATTTCTAAACGCTTTGCCTACTAATACACCTTTCATTGATTCATGGAACATACTCCATGAAACGTCAAAATATGGCTGTGCATTACCACAGGTTTGACTCCCTTTCCCACAGAAAGAGCATTGTTCATTTATTGTGCAAACCTTGTGTGGAACATCAATATGTTAACCTAGTTGCTACCTGCACTCGAATGAAGGGTGGAACGCCACGTGCGATTCGGTTACTCGTTATCCCATGCACATGTCGTGTCTCTAGTAGAAAAACCTTGTTGGGCCAATGTTGGCCTAACATGACTTTTATGTTGATTCCGAACTGAAAATCGACATTGACTTAACATAATATTATATATGTAAGCACACTTTTATAAGTAGTTTGGTTTTCTTTCATAATGGCATTCACGCAGTCATGTACCAAACAAATATTTACCTAACATGTTTCGATTTTGGCAATGTATTGTCAAGATGTTTTATTGTATACACAATGCCAACCAATAAACAAGATTCTGTCAACATCAGTTACCAGTATTTAAATAAATTTTACCTACTAACTACTAAAAATTAAGACAAACTGCAGTAAAATGAGCAGTATTCATCACTACTCACTTCATATTATATTCGGAAAATTGATGTAAGTTGGATTAGAACTTACACCAATTAGATCGTCACCTCATTATGTTTTCTATTTCACTAATGTGACTATTTCACTAATGTGTAAAGCAATAAGCACTTTCATTACTGCAGTTCATGTGTGGTACTTTTAATGTTTTTAAGTCAGATTTTACTACTTTGAAATTGAATTTAAGATATACTAGTAACAACAGTATATTTTCCAACTTTTAACTACCAACTATTAAATATACAACGAACAACATACCGTTTATTTTTAACCCTTTCAGACCCACTTTAATTTACGGTTTCATGTGATGCAAACAAACTTTTTATGATGTGTGCTGTACTTGAGTCGAAGTACTTGTTTCTTTTTCACAACCAAAGAGCTGTAGGCTATAAGTAAGGCTATATTTATATGAACCAATAATTTTCTATACCAGTAAGGCGGTTTGTGAATCATTTACCTACAGGTAAGATCATTAGGCATTGAGCTTCGCAGTGTGCAGTACAGACAAAAAAATATCTACACGTACGAAATATACACATTCGTGTACGCTGGGTCTTAATGGGATAAAGGATCACTGTGCGATAAACATGAACCATTAAGCAAATTAAATTAATTATACGTATTTTAATTAAGAAGTTGTTAATAATATACTATGTTAGCATAACGTCTGCAATGCAAGGTTTCCCCAATGTAACCTAAAGTACCCATCACGAACTGTTATGTTCGGAACATTGCCTTAACACACGAGGAACAAAACCAGTTTTAAAGAAATATTACATTTGGTAAGTCTTCATAAGCTGTGAAAAGTAATGTGGATTTTCAATTTTAAAATATCATTTTCTATTAAGGAATTTATTTTGGTTTTACAATGTTGGCTCCACCAATGTTTAAATAACAATTTACAGTATGTTTTCCAACAGGTAACCAACACATCACCAACAGTGTCAGTTTTAAATAAGCCATGGTTTGTGAATTAAAGGCATTGCTTTTAAACAATCGTACGAAATAATAGTGTTATTACTTTGGAAATATGGCAATTACCTTGGTTGGCACAATGTAGATTACAAAATGTTGGGCAAACAAAAGTTAACATTCAAAATGCCAACAGTATGTTTACCCAACAAGTAACCAACGCATCATAAACGATTTCAATGTTAAATAAAACATGGTTTGTACGTTAATAGCATTGTTTTTTTTAAGTAATACGACATTTTGGTGTTATTTTCTTATAAATTTGACAACGATTTCGACACAATGTTCGTTACACAATGTTGGCCCAACAAATGTTTACATACATAATTCCAACAGAATGTTTTCCAAAAAGTAACCAACACGTCACCTACGGAGTCAATTTTAAGTAAAATAAGTTTTGTGTGTTAAAAAAACATATACAGTAGAATCCCGATAATTCGTATTGTCAAGGGACTGAACCTTTAAATATGAATTATCGAGATATTCGAATTAGCGGGATTACCAATAATCGGGAGCAAAATAAAATTAAAAATACATAATAACGAGATTAATGCCAATTTCCATTAATATGTAATAATACATGATTGGCTATATATTATGTATACATATGTATATATAAATCAATAATTACAACAATAAAAACACATTAAAAATTTATGTTTAAAAAAAAATTTGTAATTTTCTTTTGGTGGAAGCCTTGCAGACGGGTATTGTCGATGGCTTTGTCAAGCATGTTCAAAGCAGAAAATACTTCATCGCCAACGTCTGATTTCGCTAAGAAATGGCGCACGTTGTTGATGTATTGTTAAGCCACTTTAAGTGTAATTGTCGTCACATCATCATCGTCATCACCTTCACCATCAATGTTCTGAGATGGAGCCAAACTTTCGTCATAAATTAGAATCCCCGCTACCGCTAGGCCATCGTCAAAATGGACGAAATCTTCAAACGTTATAGAATTTTCTTAATTTTGAGGAAGACTATTCCAATTCACAGGGCATTCTAAGTCTTGTTCAGTAACTGCTGATGAAAGTTCCACCTTCGTGAATCCACAAGCACGAAAACAGTTTTTTATTGTGCTTTCGCTAACACTTTGCCACGCCTTGTGAGCAATGTTCATGGCTGAAAATAAGGTGATTTTATGATCCTTCCCATCCTCGATGCTGTCAAGGAGTTGCATCACTACTTCCTTGCGGTAAAAGGTTTTGAACGTTTTAATTATGCCCTGGTCTAGAGGCTGCAGCTTAGAAGTAGTGTTGGCAGGCAAAAACACAACATTAACATGACTGAGCGGTGGGGTATTGTTGTGGGCCGTACAATTATCCATGAAAAGTAGAATATTTCGCTGCCTTTTCTCCATATCAGCATTCACTGATCGTATCCATTCCTTGAATAATTCGCCCGTCATCCACGCTTTTTTGTTTGCACGATAGGTCATCGGAAAAGTTTTTATGTTTTTAAAACATCTTGGTTTGGCTGATTTGCCTATCATGAGCGGTCTTAATTTCTCAGATCCATCCATGTTGGCGGCCAAAAATATGGTAACACGTTCTTTACTATTTTTTCCGCCATGCCACTTTTCTTCCTTCAAACACATTGATCGGTTGGGGAGACACTTATAAAATGACCCCGTCTCATCTGCATTAAAAATGTTGTTGGACTCATAAGAATCGATTATTTCTCCCAATTCGTCTTTCCACTCAGAACGAACGTCGGCCGATACACTCGCACTTTCCCCACTAAGCTTCTTAAATTTTATGCTGTGCCTTTTTTAAAAGTTGTCAAACCAACCATCACTCTCACAAAAGTCTTTAATTCTCATTTTTCCTGCGAAAACTTTTGCTTTTTCTCTTAAAATGTTTCCTCCAACTGGTACACTCGAATTCTGTGCTTGCGCAAACCACTCTTTTAAATTCTCTTCTAGTTGTGGATACTCGCCAATCTTAAAGCGCTTTACTTTGCTGTCCGATGTCTGGAAGGTGATTTGGTCATTCTTCAGAATTGAGTTTATTGTGGAAGGAGGAACGTTATAACGTTTGGACACGTCAATTTGTTTATCACCACCGGCCACGACGTTAATGATTTCTTTTTTTTCTCTAATGGAAATACACTTATTAGCTCTTTTCGGAGGCATGGCTAAGACCCAACTGACTAACTTTTCACTCGCTCTGCTCCTTCCTACCCTCTTATAACCGTAGACCGGACACCAAGGCGCCTCTTAGTTCTGGGAATCACAGACACATCGTCTCACAGCCTACTCGGCGTAATTACCTGCTCTTTAAACCCTCCTACGTCTCTCAGTACCCTTCCGGTCTTTTTTTACCCTGCCCGAATTACATAAATCTAGAGCTGGTGTACAGTCTAGGGTTAAAACATTACGAGTTAACGAGATTTTTAAGTTGGAAATAAGAATTATAAGACGTTTTAATTAAGCTCGAGCACCAAAATAAATACGTATTATCGAGGGGACCGGAATGCATTGTTTTTTTACGAATTAAAGGGATTTTCTCAAGGGACTGGCAAATTTGTACGAATTAGAGGGATATACGAATAATCAGGATGCGAAATATCGGGATTTCACTGTATTTAAAACAAATATACAAAATCTTTGCTTTATTTCATTAGCAGTGTGGTAATTACAATTGTTGGCACAGTGTTCACTACATAAAATTGGTAAAAAAAAGGCTTACATACCAAATACCAAAAGTTTATTTTCCAACAAGTAACTCACACATAGCCAACAAAATTGGTTTTAAATAAGATGGCTGGTATAAAAAAACATAGCTTTTAAAAACCAACAAAATTATTGTTTTATACCATTGTTGTCATAATGTTGGTTACACAATATTGGCACAACAGAAATTTACATATCAAATGCTGACAGTATGTTTCCCAACAAGTAACCAACTTATAACCAAATAAGTCAGTATTTTATAAATGCGAAAGCTCAAACACCCATATTTTTTTTATAATTTTCTATAAATATCAAGAACCTAAGAATCGGTTAACCCATTCTGTCCCAGTGTACACAATTGTGTACATTACGCATTTGTGAGTAATATTTTGTCTGTAATAAACTCTGTCAAGCTCAATGACCAATGATTTAACCTGTGGGTGGATTACTCGCAAACCATCTTACTTCTCTAGTCATACACTGGAGGGCCAAAAAAAATGTATAGGCGTGCGTATGCAAACAACAGAGGTATGGAACCAATCAGAGTAACGAGATGCGGTCGGCAGTGCCTATATAAGACAACAAGCGTCTTGCAAAGTTGCTAGATAGGTTAGTACTGCCACAATGGCAGGTTATCAAGATTTAAGTGAGTTTGAACGTGGTCTTATAGTCAGTGCACGAGAGATGGGCCATAGCATCTCCAAGGTAGCGATAAAATTTGGGTTTTGCGTACAACCATTTCACGAGTGTACCGTGAATATTGGGAATCCGGTAAAACATCAAATTTTCGACATCGCTGAGGGCCGGAAAAACATCGGAAACGAACGAGACAAACGACGACTGACGAGAATCATTAAACGTGAAATATGTGCAACCCTTCCTCAAATTGGCGCATATTTCAATGCTGGGGCTCCAACAAGTGCCAGCGTGCGAACTATTCAACGGACCATCATTGATATTGGCTTTCAGAGCTGAAGGCCCACTCGTGTACCGTGTTGACTGCACGACACAAAGCTTTACGTCTCGCCTGTGCCCGCCAACACTGTCATTGGACTGTTGATGATTGGAAACACGTTGCCTGGTCTGACGAGTCTCGTTTCCAATTGTATCGGGTGGATAGACGTGTACAGGTATGGAGACATCCTCATTAATCCATAGACCCTACATGTCAACAGGGGATTGCTCTAGCTGGTGGAGGCTCTGTCATGGTATGGGGCGTGTGCAGTTGGCGTTAAATGGGACCCCTGATACGTCTAGATACGATTCTGACAGATGACAGTTACGTAAGCATCCTGTCCGATAACCTGCACCCATTGATGTCCATTGTGCATTCCGACGGACGTGGACAATTCCAGCAGGCCAATGCGACACCCCACACGTCGAGATTTGCTACCCAGTGGCTCCAGGAACACTCTTCTGGCTTTAGACACTTTCATTGGCCACCTAAATCACCAGAAATGAACATTATTGAGCATATTTGGGTTGCCTTGCAACGTGCTGTTCAGAAGAGATCTCCACCGCCTCACACTCTTGTGGATTTGTGGACTGCCCTGCAGGATTCATGGTGTGAAATGCCTCCTGCATACCTTCAGAAATTAGTCGAATCCATGCAACGTCGTCTTGCGGCACTTCTGCGTGCTCGCGGGGGCCCTACACGATATTAGGCAGGTGTTCCAGTTTTTTTTTGGCTATTTAGTGTATTATGTTACAATGCCAAAAATTCTCTCATAGATTTCTGGCATGTATGTGTAAAAATTGTATCTCACAAAAGTATTAAAAAATTCCAATAATTTATGATAAATTCCTGTTAGATACTTTGTACTAGGAATTTTTCTACAAAAATGGGTATAGTTTTATTGTATTTCGAGAAATTACTTTTATATTCTTGCCAGACATGGTACATTCCAGGATAATTCACAAATGTGTATAGAATGCAGGGATTTTTCTGATCAGATGAAATCATATTTAACGAACCAATGTAAATAATATGTTTAAAATAAATTTAAACATTCCCTTATGCCTATTTAACTCAAATTTTAATTACACAGCTGCTATAGTATGAAGTAAAACCTAGAATTACCACAGAGATTCATAAATTAAAATATTTTTCAGAGAATTTTCTGATAAATTCTTGGCAGTTATATTTCAATCGGAATAGAACTACAGAAATGGGTATAGTATGGGAAAATTTAGAGTAATTACTCAGTTTTCTGCCAGATATTGTAAATTCAAGGATATCTCACAAATGTATATATTATACAAAGAATGTTATTATAAATGCCATAAGAACAGTTAAACTTCGATTATAATAACACACATTGAGAACCCTGTATCTTTTTAACGCCTTATTTCACCACATATTTCACACAAATAGCGATGGGATGTATGTCCTTTACCTGCCTGTAACGAATGTAATATTTTGCCAAGAATTCACTAACAGATTCTCGCCTATGTTGTTTTCGGATTAAAACTTTCAAAATTAATATAGTGTGGGAGTAAGACAGGAATTTGTTCAGAGATTTCTGCTATACGTGTTTAAATCGAGGATAACTCATAAATCTGTATAGTGTGGAATGAATTTACTTATTAATACACGCTGATCGAATGAATTAGAAAGTTAACTGCATCATTGCTAATATAAAAATATTACGACAAAATTTTCTCATTAATCCCGGCCAGATCTTTCGAATTCTAGGAAAACACAAATGTATATAGTGTGCCAAGAATTTACTTATAGAATTCCGTCAGATCTGTTGAAGTCGGATTATAACTATACAAAAGTATATATCATGACACTATGCCATTAGAATGGCAAAAATTAACTCATAGATTCTGGCCAGATGTGTTCCAACTGATACGATCCCACAAATATATAGAGTATGGCGAGAACTTATTAATACATTTCTGATGGCCTGTTGATCTCCGATTATAATTAGGCAATTATTATTGTAGGACAGAATGCTGAGAATTCTGTCATATATTCCGGCCCCATATATTGAAACTTGATGCCTCAAAAATGTATATAATTTTCCGAGAATTTACTGATAGAATTCTGCCAGACGATACTCGGAATCTAACTACACAAATGGATATAGTATGAGAGTATGTCGTGGAATTACTCGTATATCAATGCCAGACTTGTTAAAATCGACAATAACCCACAAATGTATATAGAATGCTGAAAATTAGATGAAGCAATCCTTGGAGGTAATTTAAACTCGGGTAAAAATACACAAATAAATAGCATAATATTACTGCAATATTATGCCGAGAATTTTTTCAAAGATTCCTTCCAGATAATAGGAACTATAAGTATAACACAAATATATTATTTTGTATTAAAAATAATTTTCTTCAGGCCCCTGCCTATCTAATGGTCTCTGAGAATAACTAAACAAATGTACATAACAGTAAAATTATAAAAAGGCAAGAATTAACTCATAGAGGCTAGCTGGATATGTTGCAATGCTTATGAAAATCCACAATTATATAAATGTGCCACGAATTTACTGGTACATTCCTGAAAGGCCAGTTGAACTCGAAGCATAAATATAAATATGATTTTATGTCGACAATTGCCTCATATGTTAAAAATTGATACCTCACAAATTTGAATATTTTTCCGAGAATTTACTGATATATTCCTGCCAGATATGTTTTAATCAGAATTTGACTACACAAGTTGATATAGTATTAGACTGTGTCAAGAAATTACTTTTGCATTCCTCCCAGATGATTTGAACTCTATGATAATTCACAACTGTATATTTTATGAGTGGATTTCCTGATGGAAACCAAAAATATCAGTTGAACACGGATGATAACTATATATATTGATATGTACATATATAAGAATAAATATATATTATAATAAGTTGCGAATAGTATGCCAAGAATTAATTAATATATCCCTGCAAGATGTGTTGAACTACAAGTATAACATGCAAATGTATATATTATAAAGTGAATTTTCTTATTGAATCCTATCAGATACGTTTAACTAAACAAATGTATATGGCATAAGAGTATAATAATAAAAGGGTTAGAATAAATGTATAAATGCTTGCCAAATGTGTTGCACCTCTGTGATGAGAACCCACAAATATAAATAGTATGCCAAGAATTTACTTATTCATTACCGAAGGCCTGTTGAAATTGCGCGAATTTAGTTACACAACCTATATAGTATGATATTATGCCGATAATTTTGTAATTAATTCCTGCTTTATATTTCGGAAATGATATCTTATATACGAGGACTGATTCTGAAGTCATGACAACTACTGTTTATCTCCCGAAAATGATCTAATACAGGAAATGTAATATGTGCAGAAGAAAGTGTACGACAAGTACGTTTTAAAGGTGACACCATGTGGTGTGTGGATTCAGGAATGTCCGGCAAGGAACAAAGACAAACATGGCTGCTTGAAATCACAGTTAAATTTTTTTATTCTTGTACACCTGTGTATACTCATTTTAACAAGTATGTATCATATGTGCAGAAGCTTTTTAACACTCTTCAAAGTAGTCTCCGAGGTTGTCCAATGTTCGTCAGTGTGTGCTACCCCTCGACGAAATACTGTTGCCATCAGATGGGACATGACTCCATCTGTCCGGCCGTGAGCACGTTCCCTATCTCATTTGCCTTATGACAGCGGTGCGAAATGGACGTAACCAAAGTCGAACAATGTGCCTACATCAAGATAAACGTACACCGCGGCCGAAATGCACGCGAATGTCATGCAAAGCTACGGGAAGCATTGTGTAGTCGTGCTATACCCTATCGTACATTGGCCAGAAGGGTAGAGGCCTTCGAACAGGGAAGAGAGTGAACTGCTGACCTACCTCGCAATGGACGTGCTGTGTCAGCTGACCACGACGTAAGAGTGGCTGAGGTCGATCGGTGACTAATGGATGACACTCACTGGACTGTTATGAAATTAGCACAGAGTAAATGTATTCCTGCGTATTCTGAGCGCCGAGTTCTATGGCGGGACATAAATGTATGAAAGATTTGATGTATGTTACCCTAACTAGCGTTGCGCCCCACGTCCGGGCGCCACTTTAACTTGACGTCTTTAGGCCCCACAGTTGGGAAGCCACTTTACTTGAAGCTATATCGCCTCTGTGGAAGACGGAGTGGCTTATAGTGTCGTTGTTAATGTCCCCAGGCACCGACTATATGACGCCTGAAGGTTAAGGGGTTTGCAATAATTTAGTCTTTTACTGTTGTATTTTGAATGACGAATATATTGTCTCGAATTCAACACAAATGAAATACATCAGCACTGGAGAGGTGTGGTACTGTGATAATTTGGTTACTCGGATTGACTGCTAACGACTTCGTGATGGAGGGGGGCTTCTTTTGACGGTGATTGTATACTTAGCTCTTGCTGCGGGTGCTGTCAGCTGTGGTGGGTGATCTCCGGCCATGGGCGGCCTTTTGCAAAGGCCTGTCTGTAGGTGCTGCCGTCTCACTGGACTGCTGTTCTACTGATGTGGCCAGGGGTCCGAACCCCTGACCTAACTCTCTGCTCGGCGATCTTCGACTCGCTGCTCTCTCGAACTATCGTCTCTGGCGGTAATAATTCTCGGACTGACCTACTCTGGGCGGTAGTAATCAACTGACCCCACTACTCTCGAAAAGGGGTTTTTATGCTTGCCAGCCTCCAGTCTTAATTGTCGGCACGTGTCGCCTTGTGGGTGGGGGAGGAGGTGAGGGGGGTGGAACGCAGAACAATGCCTTTCAAAACACGTGCCCTGGTTTCTGAAGGTTTAGGGGGCGGGGGGGTAGTACCTCGCCCCTAGTTTACTCTCGTCAGCTACTTCTTCGGGGCTTTTCCACCTTGTCCTGTGGTTAGCTAAGGGGGGAGGGGGGGTTCTCGGCACCAATCCAGCTCGTCAGCTATTCCTTCCGTGGTGCGTATATTTTGAGTTGAGGCGAAATACACATGATAATTTGCTGATATCTCGAGAAATCCCTGCGCTTCACAGATCTCCCGGCAGGCTAGAGGTGTACGGGGGTGAAGGGGGGTGGCAGTGAGGCCTACACAGCAGGACGCGCAGCAAGACACGTGTAACTGCGGTCCACCACCTGCCTCGTGCCACGTGTCGCCAGGTTATGCGGGGGAGGGGGGGGTTGTGGGCCAGCATCGCTCTAAAATTCCTAAACCGTCACACGACAAGTTCTAGTGTGTCATCCAGTACTTGAGGGCAGTGCTGTAAATGCACAGTACTAGCTGTCATTTCTGCGCTACCATCTTCGTCGTGCAGTTCAAGAGAAGCATCTTGAACTGTCGGGAAATGCTATAATCTTACATGACAATGCTATACCTCATACAGCACGTAGTATTAAATGTTCGTCTCTATTCTCCCTATCTTAGTCCATGTGATTACGATCTTGTTCCCAAAGTGAAGAGGCCATTGCCTGGTTAACACTTTGTCAACAAACAAGACATCGTCACAGCATTTAGATGAGAGGTACCACACATTGATAGATCTCATGCAGCCGATGGTACTTCCTGTCTTCCTCATCGCTGGCAACGAACCGTGGACAACCTCGGAGACTGCTGTGAATAATGTTAAACAGATTGTACACATACGATATGTACTCGTTCAAATGTGTGTATAGAGGTGTACGAGAATAAATCAATAAAATGGTGATTTCAAGCAGCCATATTTGTCTTTGTTCCTTGTTGGACATCCCTGCAACCATCCCCTACGCGGTGTCAGCTTTAAAACGTACTTGTCGTACACTTTCAACTGTCCATAGTACATTTCCTGTATTGGATAGTTTTCGAGAGATAAATAATACTTGCCATGACTTCTAAATATATATATATAATTTCACGTAATTTCATTACAGATTTTTACCAGATATCTTGTGCACAGAATATGATTACACAAATAGAAAGCTACGAGAGTATGTTGAGAAATTTCTCATATATTCCTGCCAGATATAAAATGGGGGCTATTTTACAAATGTAAATAATATGCCATGATATTCTCATAGGTACCACGCCGATCTAATGAGCTCGAAGGATAACCACATGATTTTTTCAAATTATGATAGTATGCATAGAATTTGCTCATATATTTCTGCGACATGTGTTTAAATCTAGGATAGTTTACAGTTGTATAAAATATGCAGATAATTGTCTGATTAAATAAAGTCAGATCAGTTGAACTCAGATGATAACTAAAGAAAGATAAATAGCGAACAATATAGCGGTAAAAAGGCAACAATAAATGCATTTGTGCTTGGCAGATGTGTTGCACATCTGTTGAGAACCCAGAAATACATTCAGTATGCCGACGATTTACTAATACATTACCCCAAAGTCCCATTGAACTTGGGGTGTAATTGTACGATGTAATTAGTATGATATTGTACCGAGTATTTCCTAATATATTCCTACTATATGTGTTGATAAATTATATCTCATAACTCTATGGTATATAGTGTTCCGATAATTTACTGACATGTTCTTAGCAGCTATATATTGCAGTCAGAACATGAAACAAATAGATATAGTATGAGAGAATGTCATGAAATTTTCAGAGATTACTACTATATATGGTAAATTTCAGGATAACTCACAAATGTATATATACTGCTCACAAAAATTTAGCCTATTTCCGACTGCTCACAAAAAGTTTAGCATATTTCCCATTCGCCAACGAATACATAATAATTATGTTTCTAGGAGTTGTGGGTAATACCTTTTTGTGAATCATGTACTGATTTGCGTTGTTTATGTAGTTATTTGCATTATTTTATGTATATCATTATTATTATTATAATTGTTTCTATTATATAAGGCATTAAATATTACATTTAATTATATAGCATTATTTTATTTTAAAATATTATTTATTCTTTAAATAACTTTTTTAGTTCACTCTAAAATTTCATCAGATTCTATATGATGTTTCTTGTTTTCAATTATAAAATTTTCTTATATTATATATGTATGTTTATCTGTTGAACTTTTATTTGATTTAAAACAATTTACATATTTTTCTTTTTTATATTTCACATATTTTTTGCGTTAATGTTTTTCATATTTTATATTAAACACTTTTGTAATAAATGGATTTAATTCTAAACAAATAAAATATCTCAATTGTGTTCATAGAATTACAAGAGTTAAAAGTAAATGAAATATATAAAAATATCTCATTCTGAAATTATAGACACAATTTATGGTAAAATATTATCTCGTGTTTTAGACCATAGTTTCAAAACTTATTTTGCCTAATAGATATGTCAAACGTATTAAAAATAAATATTTAAAAATTTTGGGTTAAAAAATGTTATTACCCTAGCATTAAATTGTTAATAAAATAAGAAAAACTAACCAATTACCGATATTAAGCTTAATCTGGCCTTGAAACGGCTATTAAATTGTCATTAATAATTTTTAAAAACCTTTTTGTTAATTTTTTAAACTTATATGACATTTAATCAAAAGTGGTAGATTTGATTTTTAAGAATATATTACATTTTTTGGTAGATCTTTGTCTGAGGTTTTTGATATTTTAACAGATTCTAAGGTTCTTGATATTAATAGAACATTTTAAAAAACATGGGGTGGTACAGTTTCCGCATTTATATACTTCTTAATTCAATTTTAAGTAAGGCATAGTTTGGGTGTTAAAAAGCTGCTTTGAAACAACCATACAAATTTACTGTTTTATTTAATCAGAAACGTTGTAACAACCATTGTAGCACAATGTTGATTACTCATTGTTGGCCCAACTTAACACTTAATATCATTTACCTCCATTGTGTTCCCAACAATGACCCAACATATAACAAACTGAAAACATTTTTAAGAGAAACATCTCCGATTATGAAGAACCTTTGTATTATATAAAACACACGAAAGTGAACTTTTTTCCATTCAAGAAGGTTGTTCCATACTTTTACATAAAATTTTGGTTGCCTAAAGTTCGCCCAACACAAAAAAAACACAAACCTATTACCAACAGCATCTTTTCCAACTCGTTACCAACCATCAAACAACCATTCAAAATAAAATAAAAATTCATCTGCGATAGGTATGGCATTTTCTGGTTTCGTGACGACATTGTATGGAGGGTGCTAAGTAATCTAATATAATTTTCTTGGTCGCAAATTTTTGTTAGCATTTTTCGTTGGGCCAACGTTGCATTACTGTGTGTACTCCAGCCCAACATATAGCCAACCTTTCCAACGAAGTGCCAACATTGGGCCAACGTTAAGTTGCTACTCGGGTCGTGCATCAGTGCCCTCTTGTTTTTGTTATCACATAATCTCAGGATTGCATTTACTTTGTGATCGGGGCCACGGTGGCTGAGCGGTTAGACTGCTCGCCTCCCACCAAGACTAACTGGGTTCAATCTCCGGCAGGTTCATTCCGGATTTTCGCAAGTGGAAATCGTGCCTGACAATGACGCTGGTCAGCGGTGTTTCTCGGGGAATAAGACTGTAATTTATTTCTCTGCTGTACACTGGCGTCAAAATAAGCAGCTTGTTAAGTTTGAATGGTGTTTAGCATGCATATAATAATAAACCATATTTCTTTCGTAAATATACTAAACTGCCTTTTTTCTGTTATTTTTCAATACAATATATTTTTTTTTCTGTCTTAGTGACTTTTCCTCTAACAACTTGTAACTTTACTCACAAACAATCGTATATATATAGCTTAATAACCCAGTTTTGGTATGAAAATGTGTTGCAGGTGAATTTGAGCCCAGCACTCGGAAACGATTGTGATGTTGACGCAGCAGTGAAGAAGCCCATGTTACACGATATGTTTGATCTCCTTGGGCTGCGTGTTTGTAACACAGGTCTTTCTCTGTTTAAAATTTGGTCAGCAAATTCAAGAAAAGAATGCTGTGAGACGGCCTCAGTACTGCAAAATAAGGATGACGATGATAAAGAAAATTCCAAGAATGGCGATCCCGAAATTAAGAGTGAATGTTTGTCCACGTCTTCAATAACGTTCGTAACAGCTGCAAGTCGATGGAAAAGAAAACATCAACAAAGCCACAACAGTAGCGTTTCTGGTCCAGTTCAAAACAGATGCGAACAAAGACCCCAAAGGCACAGTGGCAACAAACCCATCTCATCCCCTTCATTTTCTGCAAAAGACATCACAAACAATGTGTGTAGTGAAAGTAAGCCAAGATATAGTGCAATACCTAGGTTGAACACAAGGCATTCTTCCATCGAATGTTTTAGTGGGCAGCCCTATACATCCAGCGAAGAAGAGAGGCCTCGTAGTGCAGTGACAACTTTACATATCAGTTCAGAAGATTTGCTTCATTGTAATTTTACGACAGTAGAGAAGTCCAAGTTGGGTGCACGGGGTTCCGCTGAAAAGGTCAATTGCGTTCAGAAAGCCTGGGGAAATGGTCGTGACTGGAATTCACCGCCGATCAGGGAAGGTCTTTGGACTCGCATTTATCCATTCGGCCAAGTAAATGACAATAACTTTTCCAGTAATCATCACAGATTGTATTCACGCACATACTCTCCATTGCCCTCAGCAACACACATAGGCGACAGAGAAACCAAGTTGGTGGTATCCGCTGTACATAAGTATTCGAAATTAGCCAAGGAAATCTTCAGACGTCATCCACTTTTAAGCGATGTTGAATATAGCAACATCCTACAGAAATCCTTAGGCTTGACAGTAGATATTTGGCTTCCCATGAAATAAAATGAAATATATCTCAATCAAACCATACACTTCGTATGTACTACCATTATTAATGGAAACTTATCTTAAACCAATACGCTGTTGCAGAAATTAAGCTATTTTTCTCATGTATTCTAAGCTACTGTGTATTAAACCCTAACAAACATATTTAACAAGAAACAAACTCCGTATATTTATATTTTCCTGACACATTGTGCAAGAAATTAAAATACCATAGTCTGCTAACAAAGCTAATCATAAATCGCTTCCCACGATAGTGTTTGAAGTGAAAGATGATTTAATTAAAATAACACTAAATATTCATTTTTAAGATAATTTTGTTACCACAACATGTCAATTTTTGTGCATTTGTATTTCACTTTAGGAACTAATATAATATAAGTTAATAGCTTACACGAAAAATATCAAAACTTGTATGTAGACTCGTACAGTGATAAGGACCTTAGTGTAATATTTGAGCTCTTATTGCTTATGAACATGAGAGTATTTAATATTACATAAAAAAACTAAAAACAATATTCTGTAAGTTTAATACTTTTGAATCATCTATCTATTGATCAAGCTTTTATCGTTTGTGATAAAGAAGACAAAGAAGAAAAATATTTAAAAATGTAGTCCTTCTAAATAGAATAAATCCTATAATAACAATAGTGACAAATCACTTCATACAAACCAAATATTATGAGTTTAATAGCTTACAGACGATGAAGTAGCCCTGTGTTTTTTTGTCAATATCAGCAACAAAAATTAGTCTCTCTCCTCCAAGCACTGCTCATTCTAAACATGTCCCTTTATCCCATATTATGCACAACCAGTCCAATCGTCCTTCAGCCAATATATTCACATTTATTGTGAACGTCTATGACAAGACAAAAATAATTTATACATTTCATAAATGCAAACAACAACATCAAATAATTTATATCGTGTTTTTTGAGCTCTAAGAGCAGAAGATTTATTATACTATTTTAGTTTAATTTTTTATTTCTTTTTAAATGAAAATAATTTTGGAGAACTTTGAATTGATTGCCTTTATGTATTTTCTATCTTCATGAGCGTGATTTTGCCACTGTTTTCCACCCTTCTTCAAACTCTTAAATCCTTTTGATATGATAAGACTATTTCCAACAAAAATATTTCAATTATCTTATGTCTAATCTACTATTTCAAAGCAAAATTACCTAAATTTATCTCAGTCTTCTTACTACGTTCATGTCTAACAGCTTCATTTCTGGTAAAGAGGTTTTCATAATATACTCGATGGCCATTTACCACCAGATACCCCTAGTTATGTACTTAAATATTTTCTAGTGTTTTGCCGTTAATACAGCCACTACTCTCCGAGGAAGGAAGACTTTCCACCAACATGATGTGTGCTTCTGTTGGAATTGGGTTCCATTCATCCTTCAGATGTTAATGAAGGGTCTTTTGGTCTGACTTTCAATTGGGAGTTCATCGTATCCCAATGGTGTTCAGTGGGGTTAAATTAAGAACTTTGCAACAACCATTCTAGTTAATCCACTCCCATGTCCTCAGGCTACTCTGGCATATACTTTACTTCATTGACTGGTCCATCGTGATGACGAAAATGAAATGTGCACATTCCAAATAATTTTCACAGTTTTGGTAGCACCGAGTTACCCAGAACTGCACCTTAGGTATTTGCTCTCATGGATCCAGATACTAAAATATACTGAATTATAAAAATTCAACTAAAAGGACCAAACATTGGTTTTGCTTCCTCCGAACTTCAGAGGGAGCAATACAGTCGTGTAAGTAACAATCCCCACAAATTCATCACACCCTTAAACGCCATTCAGCTTCATATAACTACAACTTTTAGCATTATTAATCACTTAACAGGATTATATTCCTTTTTTTAAAAGCCAGTGTTAATTAACTTTGTACCACTGTAAATGAAGGGTGGCATTTGTACAGTAAGTGGCTTTAATCTTTTGTACTGAATTTTGTCCTTTCAATCCACATGCAAATAACTTCCAGCAGAAAGCACAATTATTTGCAACACTTTTAAATGATGAATGGTAGTCTTTGAATTGCATTTATGGTGTTTGACTTCACCACATATCAAAGGCTTTGACAGTCCCGATATTTCATTGTCTGTAGCTTACCAGGTCCAGGTAAGTGAGGTAGTTCATTCACATTTCCATTTCACCACTTCACCTGCTTTTATTTAGAGTATCTAAAACTTACCTGAAATCTCACATGTAGAATGACCAAACATAACGCCACCAACAAACATGTCCTCTTTTTTTAATTTTTCATTGCACGTTGATACTAGTTGCTGTAACTTTTACGCATATCAACTTAACATTCGCGATACTTTTATAGGGGTACTAAAATGCATACAAACTTCATTTACTTTCTAGTATTACAAATATTTAATTGCTTTATATTATCATAAGTACTTACTAACATGATGGAAATCGAAAACAGGAACATTTACAAATTCGTTTCCAAATTGGTAACAGTTATTGGATGAAATGTAACAGAGTCTACGTTTTAATAAGAAAGAACACCAAAACACATAATTTCTTGCTTATTGCTCTAGAATACATCATTACCATTGGCTTTGTGATTATATGCGCAATTTTAGTTTACGTGCTTTAAACTTTAGCCCTATACGTATATTGGGTATATCAACCAATGGATCTAAAAATAAAATGTTTTTCCTTAACAACCGATTTGTGATTCCCTACTGTGTTTATGATACTTGTTTTTTGGTTTCTGTATCAATAAAATTATTTTTTCCCAATATGTTAAGAAGTTATTGAGACACATGAAAAAGAACCACTTTCTTTTCAAATAAATTACCTTTTATAAAGAGAAAACCACTATCGTATGACTGTACTTCCAACAGAATTTTGTGTATCATATGTACTTCGAAACAACCAGTTCACCACGCGGTTTGTAATCTACTTTTATGATTGCAGTCAAATATAGGTTGATTTCATATTTTTTTCATGATTGCTAATCCATTTTGGTTATATTATACGTACATACTTTAAATATGCTTATATTTTCTTAATTACTGAACAACATTTTAATATGCAATATTAAGAGTATTACATATTAGCTGCAATATTTGTAATATTCACGAGCTCTAATTTTTATAAATATGTTCTGATATCCTATGATCCACAATATCAAAAAAACAATTTAAATTAGTAAAATATTTAATTAAAAATAATGTTGTTAGCTGTATAAAATTACAATTTCAAACTTTTGTGAAACATTTACTCTAAATGTTGAAAAAAATGTATATCACATTATCACTGGAGTACTTGTATTTATTTACATTTGTGACGCCAGTCTGTTATTGAGGCACAAACTTTTAATTTAACAGACAATAGTAAATCATAATGCTAAATATATGTCTATAGTAAGGATCTCCAACTTGCCCAGCAATTTTCAGAAACCCAAATATTGTCTTAAGTATCAAGTTTTCCTACACTGTACTCCAAACTGTAGTGTGTATAGGTATTTCAGTTTGCCATATACGTACATTACAAATAAGATTACTTTTTTTTTAAGTGTAAATTTTATTGCAGTAGAATATTTTAGATCTTTAAATGTAACCGCTTACAATACTCCTCTCTTAGCATTGGCGTAACCATAGTGGAGCTGTTGAAGCAGTTACTCCAGATGACAGACTCGAGAGGGGAGCAAAATTATTGGTTTTTAAAAAATGGGCAGATATGAATTGCGAAGTGCTATCAATCTATAAAACATCATCCTAAAAACGCATTTCATATTTCAAAATTATTTTCTTTAGTGACTTTTTATTCTCGACCGGTTACCTAGTTCGTAAACAATGAGGATGAGGTGAGTTATCTCGTATGCATTATTTACCTCGCACTTACGAAAGGAGAATTCTCGGAAACCATAATGGGTATTATTGAAGAATTCACTGACTCTTCGAAAATAAAGAGGCCAAGGATGCGATATGGCAAAGAATACGGTTGAGATCTACATGGGCTTTCAGGCAAAAATTAAAAATTGGAAATCATCAGCTAAGCATGTGCCCTGCTGTGATCATGTTTTAAAACTAGTAATTAATGGCTATGCTCTAATCTTTTCTGAAACTGAATACTTTTTCGACTATGTTTGCTATCTGTACGCATATTTTAGTACAGTTTTTCGATAAGCCTTACTAAAAAAATTTAACATTCCAACTATGTGGTCAAGTATAAATAAAGCACTCGATGCATTTTGTAATACTTATTTTGATGTTCTTAACATATACATGATGTCCCAGACCTGCAGTACCAGTCCTTTTTCTCGAAAAGGGTGCGTCCGAGACTTTTCGGGTCAAATGTGTTGTAAGCAAACCTATAAGGACGAATTGAACGGTGAACCGCACATTGGCTGGAGTTTGCTGGAAACCGGAGGAATTGAAGCCAACTTCAGAATTTCAAATAGGAATATGCTAAAAAATTAGTATCGTTGAATAGAGCTCGTAAGACTGATCATCTTTTGTCTGGAAAGTTTTTTGGTGTGTCTCGCCGGTTTGAAGGTATCTAAATACTCTCTGTCTGGCACACCCGATGTTGCGCAGTGCCACACCACGCCAGTCCAAACGAAGCGGGTGGGAACTGTTGACGCTAGACAGCAGTATTTGAATTTCCCCATTGTTTGTGTCATTCCTCATGTCGAACAAGAGGCATTATGGTGGTACGTGCACTGTGAAAGTTTTCTAGCGAGGATTCCAATTTGTTTATTTTATTCGTGCAGTAATGCCGTATTCAAACGAAGATGCATTTGACATGCTTCTGTGCTCGGCGAATGTCGCCGGAATTACCGACAAGCAGAGTGTGCTTATGCAGGGAGGTATCGAGATTGTCCACGCCGGTGGCATGTTTTTCAGTGATTGGAGGCACGGATTCGCAGTTGTGGCCAGGTGCAACCGACCGGCAATCATAATAATCAAGTCACAAGACGTGTTCGAGACGATAGAAGTGCAGATATTCTTGCTTCAATAAATTTGGACCCACATATTTCTACTCGAAGAATAGCACGGGATTCCAGGGTGAGCAGAAGTGCCATCTGGAGAATTCTAGACGACAGTGGTTTACATCCGTACTACATTCATGTCCATCAGACATTAAGCGAAGATGATTTACAGACAAATATCTCCTTCTGCAGTTGGTTTTTAAATCAAAATCTGAAGTTCCCGACTATCGTACTGTTGAGTGATGAGGCCACTTAAAAATCTAATGTGGATGTAAATATACACAATACTTACTATTGGTCAGCAGAAAACCCTCATTGGTTACGTCAGCAAGACAATCAGCACATTTGGAGGCTGAATACCTGGTGTGGAATCATCCATGATCAAGTTATCAGAACCTTATTATTTTGATGAACAATTATATGGTGAGTGGTGCTCTGGATTTCTGCAACACGCACTGACTGAGTTGCTAAAAGATGTTCCACTAGCAACACGGTTGTTAATATGGCTACAACAAGATGGATGCCCGGCCTGTTTTTCCTTGGTGGCCAGGCGTACTTAAAATCAAAAATTCCTGGTCGATGAATTGGTAGAGGGGGGCCAGTGCCTTGGCCACCACGGTCTCCAGACCTAACTCCCCTTGATTATGTTTTTTTGGGGACGCATTAAATACACTGTATGTCAACAGTGTCCTACAACTAGAAATGAAATGAAAGACCTAACTAGAGTAGAATGCCAGTCGCTGCCAGCTGCAGAGATAATTTGGGGTATCCAAAGTGCGCGAAGACGGGCACGAATGTGCTTAGAAAGAGCGGAAAACATTTCGAACACCTATTACAGTGATCAGAAAACAAGCAAATGTGTTCTTTTGTAATAATGTCTAAACCAAAACTTTATTTCTAATTTAAAAATAATGCATTTTTGTACAGTTAAATTGCACAAATTGTGTTTATTTCAAACTGGAAGTGTACGCATAAGTTTGTTTCCTCGCTAGGCTTACAACATTTAAAAGGTATTTTTACGCACATCGTCTCGTCAGCGCCAGAGAGATTTTTGATATCATCGAATAGGCGGCACATGACAAAAGACTTTCCAGATAAAAAAAAAATGTACCGCTTTGCGAGCACTATTCTACGAAAACAACTTTGTATAATCTTCCCATTTGAAATTCTGAAGTTACCTTCGTTTACTCCAGTTTACCGCAGATTCTATGCAATATGAGTTCACCATTCAATTTGTCCTTTAGGGATTGCTTACAAAGCATTTACCCGAAAAATCTCGGATGCACCGTTTTCAAGATAAAAGGATCGTACGATAGGTCTGGGATATCCTGTATATGTAAATAATTTCATATAGTTAAAATTGAAAGAAGATCCCAACGCAAGAATATTAATATTAATTTTTTACAACTACCTACTGTTTCAAAAAATCTATCAGAGTGTTGAAGAAAACATAGAATATGCATCTAAAATTATGTTTTCCCGTGGTGACAAGGTTAGTGAGAATATAACAAAACTGAGAGAAAGTAAAAAAAAAAAATTGGTGTTTCTGCTTTGTGAAAATTGGGAAGATTCCCATCATTTTCCAAAAAAAGGAATTAAAACGAAATAGAAGCGTGTTTAAATAAATTTATATATACATATATTGGCAATGAAAATAATTTTCAGGTTGAAGTGTTCAACGACAGCCTAGATATTAATTAAATTTGTGCGAATTTCCAATGTTTGAAACATTTGTATGTAGTTTATTTAAATAATTAATAAATCCTGGAGTCAAGCAAACACTTTGAAAAATAACCATCTGGCATAACTCCTGGTCTAGGTACACAGTAAACAATAAAAAAATATGTTTTGAAAGCCACATTACACTACTGAATATCAGAGAGTTCACAGGAACTTTAATTGTCCGCGCGCAAGTTGCTTACAGCCACCCTGATGTTGTAAGTGCGTGCCTGGTTTCACATCCAGAGCCAGTGATTACTGCCTCAGCTGAGAGGTGATTTTACAAACGCAAATCATTAAGAAGTACCTTAGAAGTAGCATGTAACATAACTGCCAGAAGTCTTTCGATTGCACTATTCGCAAGTGAAAAATCACAAAAATGACTAGTTCAGCAATTTTACATATATTTCTTTGTATTGATGGTTTGTTTTAATAATTCATATTCCATTACAAATTTTTCCGACAGTATGACTAAATATTTTCTCATAACCGTACTGACTGAATTTTATTGTCTACATTTTTAATCAATGCCAATAAGCACCCTTTAGATTTATATCAACAGCAACTAGCAAACTTTACCTTAATTGCTTACAATTGCTTACGAATGGATGAATTGATTGCTGCTAGCAAGCAACAATAAATTCTTGGTTTTCTATCAATATCTCTAAATAAAAGCAAAAATCAATTTTAAGCTTTATAAAATAGTAAGGCTATATCAAACAAACAGAAATGAGATTAAACCTTATTTAAACAAGTAATAGTACATTTTGAAAGAATCGTCTAAACTATACTGGTTAATATTAACCGCACGAGTGGATTTGGACCTCAGTGGATGAAGGGGGGCACCTGGGTCAAAACTGTTCCATTGCGCTTATAACCTAGTTCCGTCACTCCATATCCACTTTGCTTCATCATTATAGGCACTCCAGTACTCGTTGTTAATTGCCACCCCGAATCTCTCCACTCCACTAATACACCAAACAAAATAAAATAACATTGGAAATCTCTATAACACATATTTACATATTCCCATCCATAAACCATATTACCCTTTTTGGACATAAATGCACAGGTTTTCCATTGCCCTTTAACATCTTTTCCAACAAACACTTTGACTATTAACAATGGAACTCAACCATGCATATAAACTCATGCTGCTGACTGCCATGTGATATAATAAAATTACTTTAAGTTATAACAATAATTAATTTTATCTATAATTTGTGCCCAGGCAATGTAATGTCACAATCATCCAAATTCATTACTGCGAATGCAGTATTTAAGCTTGATAAAATTATCTAGAACTAAAAAAGGCAAAGGGTGAAAGTTCACTGCGAACAAAATAACTTATTACAAAATACCCAATTTTTTAAATAAGTTTACCGCTAACCTATCTATTGATATTTTCGTGATACATATTCGTAATATTTGTGCCTGCGTCTTCCGTATTTAGTTTGATTTAATCTGAATCATCTTTCTGTTTGCTATTTTATTGTAGATGATGTTATACCAGTACATTCATTTAACCTGAGACTTAGGAAGGACGTGAAATAAATGCATCTTACTACAAAAGTTTCCAAGTAAATTCCCACTATTTAATATGGGGTAATTCAACCCGTAAAAGTTAGCTCACCATCACCCTCACTGGTTGATGGAAACATTGAGGAGGGGGTGGGGGGAGGTGAAAGTTGGGAAACCCCATATTTCTTTCCAGACTAGGAGTCTACGTCAATACGAAATTAAGATTTATTAGAAACCGTTTTAGTGATTCGTTGTAGATAGCGCTTTAATCGGTGCAAATAGATTATCTTTAGTTAAATCAATATGGAACAGCCACGTTTCATTCCAGAAGGAATCCTCAATACAAACTACGATGTTGGTGCCTAAATTATAGTGTTCGACCTAGGATGGATGGCACGATAAGCAGCGAAGTGTAGTTGTGCTTCTAAGTTTTGGCAAATGGAACCCCTATGTTGTACTTAATGCATTCTGTTTCAACACTGAAGAAGTTTAACCTTTATGACTCGAATCACGCAGATGTAAATAATGTATGCTGAGATTCCCCTTGCCTCTCATCTTTGGGGTGCTTGTATTCGTTGAATCCCTATGCCTCTCACCCTCGGGGTGCTTAATCTAAATGCTTGAAATGATGGCCACCAACTTCAATACATTTAGTAATCCGCGCTTCAAATGATGGCACACAATGTAAAACTGTGTCTGAATACAATTGTGCACAAGAATTTTGCATTCTTTCAATCAGTTGTCACAGGTTGTTGGCACTTCGAGATACGCTTTATTCTTGTGAATACTTCACAAAATGAAATCTAGTGACGTGAGATCTGGCTATCTGGCAAGCCAATTTACCGGGCCATCTCTACTGATCTAGTATTAATTGCAATCGCGATATAACATCACCCGTGCTGCTGCTGGGAAATGCAATGGACAACTGCCATGTTGAAACCACGTGGTTTGACGCTCTTCGAGGCTTAGGCCCTCGAGCAATGTTAGTAGGTCGTTTTGCAGTGTGTTTCTGTATTTTTCGCTGCTCAAGAAAGCCTCAATAAAAAGGAACCAAGGAGTTCGGAGCCTACGACACCACACCAATCGTTTACAGACCACGGACGCTGAGGTTCAAATTGACGCAACAGTGAGGGGTTACCACACTCCAATAATGCATGTTGTGTCGATTAACCTCACCATGGTTTTCGAAAGTCGACTCATCGGAGAACCGTGTCCCGCAAAAGAAATCAAGGTTTCGTGGTTTTTGTTGCATTTCGCATTCGAAAAAACGTTACCCGATTATATAAATCGTCGCCGTGCAGTTCTTCACACATATACTAAAGTAGGGATGCAATTAGTGACACTTTAGTATTCTCCAAACACTAAGTTGCGATATTCGGCTACAGTGAACTATTTATCGAGTGCTCGCGTGGGATTGTGGGCCACCGCAACTAGCACTGCAACTTTACTTTGTCCAGGGTCTGTTGCTCTACGTGTCATTTGTTTAAGGTTGCGCACATTCGTCGGTAGTAAATTGTTTAACAACTCAGAAAAACTACGTGCGCGACCGCACCTTGTCTGGAAAACGCTCAACATAAATAGGGACAGCATTGTCGACGTTCCGCTATCATTCGCCATTAATAAAAATCATCTTTATTTTCTCTTGTGCAGATAAATATGACATACATGTGCAGTATCAATATAGCATCCCCAATCGGAAATACGACATAAAGGAAACATCAAACGTACAAAAAGGATATCTGCTTACGGTTGTTTTAAGAACCATTGCACAGTGGGGCATTTTCCCAGAAACGTTGCCAAAAGTATTAAAACCAAAATTATAGGCATGAAAATTCTGACACCGAGGTTTTTGAGGTCACTGATTTTGAATTTGGAGGTAAATTATTTAATAAAATGCTTTAAATCCCAAATGGCCTACCAAGATACAAAAATAAAATTAAATATGTAAATTTGTAAATTTAAAATGCACATTTTGAATTTCGTCAATTAATAATAGAGGAAAAATGATTTAAATGAAGAAATGTATATTTTGAAAAGTATTAATTTTATATATTTGCCTACAGTAACAGGTACGAGTAAAAAAAAAAAAAATTATAATTTTGAGTTCCGAATCACAAGCACATGTCAGTTAACACTAGTTAGTTTACATAGTGTATCGCATAAATAACATATAAATTTCAATAGGATAGTCATTATTATCTTATTCCTTGAGTGTGAAAAAGTTGTTCCATTTATTTTCTGTGGGAGCTTTCTTATACTACTAAGCATCGAATCTGAAGAAGTAAGTAACCAAGTAACCAACTGAAAATATCTTTCATCGTCTTCATTATTAAACATTTCCTCGAAAACCCTTCACAAAATTTCTTCATGTCCTTATTCCAAACCTCTTTAGAATTTTAAGATAACTGGCCAATGGGCAACAAAGCGGAATATATTATTTTGGAGCTGTGAATGAATACTTTAAGCACTGTTGACGACATGAACTACAAATATATTTTTTTGGCAGGTTCAAGAGAATAATATTGAAAACGGTTGCTCTTATTTTCATGGCCACATGAAATTGCCCTTAAAATGAAGTGGAATCTATTATTTCATTTTTCCTCTCCAATCGTAATGTATGTAGACTTTCAGATTATAAAAATAAATATATAAATAAATGGTCTGTCAAACACTTAGATTTTCTCTTTCATAGAACGCGCTTGCCACTTGCGAATAGTCAGTTTGTATAACAAACAAAATATGCAAAATACAAAACGAATCCAGATATGAATAGTGGAAATCTCAAATCAATGATGGAATTTGTTCATTCTATATTGCAATGCCATTTCAGTGTTGTTAAACTTCTTGGCCATAACTGCGCATGAATAGAAAAACAACGAATATTTTGTTGACGACATTGCATTACACAATTAAGCATCTATAATATTAAACAACATTTTATAAGCAATAGAGATATCCTTCATATTTATGATTAATAACTGTCAGCGTAACAAGCGAAGTTGCTTGTCATTTTGTCTTCAACTCAGCAAAAAATTGTTGACAAATGCAGGCTTTCAATCACTCAACCCCGTTACTCGGGCAATTGTTTTTTTACGTGTTGAATACTTTAGTTAAGGAGCCTTTCAGTATCAGAAACAGTTCCTTCCTAATATATGCCCGTCCTTCATCGCTTGATCCTGAAACTAAATGTTTCTGTAACAGCAATGTATGAAAAATTACCATACTGAAAGGTTAGCACATATTAGCAGATATTTATTTCGAGTCCATGCTACCAAAACAATAAACTGAAAGTACAATATCTAAATGTACGTGAACTATGTAGAATGACTAACTTAAAGTCTCATTAAAATAAGTAAAAACAAAATTTTCATAATTTTTATGAACTCGTAATAACGGATGGGGTTTTAAAATATCAAAAATAGATTTATAACATATAAAGTTCGTAATATTGGCTCCATAACTCTGGAAATTGTGCCCATTTTTCAGAACTCGAATATCACAAATGTTACGAAAATTATGTTTACTTCAATGTAACGCGGTATTTTTCTTAAATATCCCGAGGAACATCTGAAGCAACGAAAAACACTTTCGAACTGAAATAAAGCCTCAGGTAGTTGAAATTTCCCATTGCAATGAACGGTTTTCGGTGCAGTGATTATGTGTGATTAATACCTCATCAGCAGCTTGGCCGATATTTTAAGCTGAAATTTGACTTTTGGCCAAATTTTTCTGGCAAATTTCTGGCAAAATTTGGCTGGGGATTGTAATAATAAACGACAAGGAAATACAGCGGAAGCGAGCGTTGGTCTCCTCAATAACACTCCGTGGGCACAGGCAACGGTGATGCACAATAGTGTTGCCGCGATAGATTTTCATGCTCAATTTGGCCCGCGTAACAGGTAGGGATATACGAACGTGATAAATTGGCCAAGTACGTGGTTGTGCTGCGTGGCGGAACATGGCACACATGCCGCACACTGTGCCTATTGCTTTCTCTCTGACAACACGTTGCATGCACATGTTTAGCTCTGATTGTGTACGTTTTATCATACGGTTAATGAATCTCTAATTAACGATGGTGTTTCCCATTCGCAATTGCAACTTTTCTTCTGAGGACTCGCCGAATACAAGTTCCCCGATGGCGGGTTGGCCAGGGGCATCTCTGCAAACATTCATTACGTCAGCATGTTTCGAAACATTACAGGTTACGTTACGTCAATGTTGATGCATAATTAATTACATCTAGCACGTTCCCTTTGCAAAAACGCCAAGAAGCTTGCCCATTTACCGTTGCCTGTTGCGCTATCTATCAGAGGTCGAATATCTATCACAAGTCGGATAACATGTTTAAGATGAAAATGTGCCGGTTTCTAATCCAAAGGTAATCTTCTTTCCACCGATTACAGCGTCATCTACAACGAATCGCAAAAACTATTTCTAAGAAATATTTTATACATATCGACGTAGAATTTGAATGTGTAACCAAACATAGATGTTCACATTTGCTCCCCACCACCCCTCTTTTCCAAGATGGGGCGACGGTGATCCACCATTTGCGGGCTTGAATTGCTCCCTCGAAAATAGTGGTTGTTTACTTGGGCACCTTTGTCGTACGACGAGCAACTATTCCGCATTATTCCGTAGTGTCAAGTTGAATGAATCACATGGCATTTTCTTCAAATGTTTTTTATTTAGTCATTCTTTCAATGGGTGTAATAGATTGAGTGAATTATTATTTCCAACATTTACCATTGCAGAACTTCTTTGTTAATAGCAGAAAACCCAGATAACATAAAACAGATATATACAAAGAAGCCAAAGTTATATAATAGTTAACTGTTGTCTGCAGATATATGCTGTTACTTTTTAGTGCTTTAATTAATTTCAATTTGATATTTCAGGGGAGTGGAGTATCCTAAGAAATGACTTGCCCACTTTAAAACACAAACGATTTCAAATATTATATGTGATGTGAAATGTGAAAACCAATGTTACCACAGCAAAGGGAATGTAAGTTAGGATGCAAGGATACCAGAACTGGAAATATTCACGCCCTGTCACCTCTATTTACGATCTTAGAGTCTGTATTAGTGTAAATTGGAGCATTCTACAATTAGGAGAGCTCATTGATTATATCCTTTGTGTGCATAGCTTTGTGACAAACTGTATAATTAACTCAAGCGCACATGAGATGTAAATAACAGGTCAATTCATTAATACAAATCTAAAAGACTTTTAATGCCTACATGAAATAAGAAAAAGGGCAATCCAACATAACAATATTCACAAGTCTTGTAAAGAAGTGATGCCTTAATTTCAGTTACTTCTGATATCGTACGTTTTACATTTCATTGCTGAAGAACTTGTAAGAGCAAATACATATTCAGACAAATGTGAATATACATTTTTTTTTTATGGATTTTGCAAAAAAATATCAAAAAATTATTTTTCTTGACAAAGGTCGGCAAGACTGTGCTAGATAAAACATCCCCCATTAGCCATTTAGCTTACACCTACCTAGCGAAATATGTAGAAAAAAAAAACCTTCTACAACATAATGGTGCAAAAGTAGACAGCAAATTTGAAAAATTACTTGCCTGACTGTATTGTATATAGCCTGCAACAATATTTGCTTGAAAATAAAACATGTTGGAGATGATTTCAACTGGCTCACTGTTACATATTGTACTTTAAAAAAACATCTAAATTAAAAATGTGAATACGATTACCAGCTAGTTCACCACATTCAAATCAGGCCATGTGCTTATTTCAGTTTGCAAGCTCACCGCAATATTAAACTTCAAGTAATTTTTTATAGTTACATAAATATCACCATACGTTATTAGATTTCATGACGACTCGTGTAAATAAGGCAAGTTTAATTTGCAAAGCAGAAGAACTGAATATATAATGTGAGAAACTAGAGTTCTAAATATAAAGCAACTTGTGAAAGTTAGAGTCTCCTGCTGGTGTATGATAACCAAGCAGTATTTAATTATGAGTACTAGAATGAAATAAGAACTCAGACAAAGAGAATTTAATCAGAATTGTCAAATGGTAATGGCAAATAAATATTGTCTAAAAATTACTGAAATTAAAGGAATGCAGCATATGTATACGCACATATGTTTAAGTTAAACACATAATCAATCTTTTTTAAAAATGTTAAGCTATATAGTAGGAATTAAGCAAAAGTTGGTGCATATATTCATGACCAGTTGAATTTCACAACTGCTGTGTTGGTGAAATTGCACTGTGGTCACTCCATCCAATAGAATAGTGTCCAGAAGTGCAGACTGGCCACCATAGTAACAGTCGAGAACATAGTTGGGGAGAAATTAGATATCAGCGCATTTGATCGTGACCTGATTACTGAGACCAGACATATATAGCAATCCATTTCCAATGCGATGCATGCACTGAGGTTTCCAGGAGCCACCATGGAGTTCATGAATTTGAGTTAAACCACTGCTGCCAGGAACAACTGCCATGGCATACAACATATCGATGACAGGGATCGCAGTCGGCTAGCTCGGTTGCAACCGTAGGTAGATAAGCCACAGTGTATAAGATCACTTGCCAATTTAATGCTAGACCAAAACGATCTGTGGGTAACCATACTATCCATAAACCTCTCCTCACGATGGGTTTCAGAAGCTGCCGCCCCAGTGGGGCACCTCTTCTCACCGCACAACTTCACAAGGCTCAATGATTAACATGGGCACGAGAACACCACCATCAGCCCCTCAACACATGGAAAATGGTCCCCTGGTCAGATGAGTCGGGATACATAATGGTCCATGACGATGGCAGGGTGCAAATGCCTCGCCAAGCACGTGAAGTGATGGATCCCTCATGTCAGCAGGGTGCGGTTACTGTAAACACGCGAAAAAAAATGGGTCTCCCGGCATGTGTGCCATCATCCCTCACCCATCAACAATACAGGATTATACTGGCAGATCATGCGCATCAATTTCTGCGCCTACAGCACACTGCAGGAGAGCTGTAGCTACAGCAAGACAATGCACTGGTCCACCGCACTGAAATTGTGATGAAGCAGTTGGTTGACAACTCTAGGAACTTTAGGCTGCTTGCCTGGCTCCCAAGGTCACCCGACCTCAATCCTATCTAACACATCTGTGTTGCTGTTGAGAGGGATGTGCGCACTATAGATGCAGCTTCTACCAATTTCAGTGCATTGTGGGAGGTTGTCTGCTGCCAAGGATATGTATGGCCCGTGGCAGCTTCCGGTACCTTATGGAGTCCATGCCTCACCTCACCACAACCATCATCAGGGCAAAAGGACTGCTACACGTTACTAGGATAGTGCCTTTAAAACTTGTGGTTTGTTTTTCCGGCCACATATGCAAGAGAGGACTCCATATTCTACAGAGGCAACATCAGAGCAGAGAATGGAGAGAAACAGAGTAGAGATAAGCAGAAGGGCACAACAAAATGAGGAAAAACAATTTTTTTTTTGCAGGGTTGCTACAAAAAAAAGGAAGGGATGAGTTACGTATGCACTTATCAATGGTTTGGTTGTAATGCTTTGTAAGCAAAATTTTTGGCAGAGCGAGCTCAAAAAATATGAAAGGCAAGATTTTGAATGAGAAGTGAGATTGGTAATGTTGACCGAAAGTTGCCTTGCTTATGATTGGAGCCAACATGTCTAATGACTGTGTTGTACTTATGATGTCGCATGAATAAAGAATGCATAACAGAACAGTGCACTTACCCTAAAATAATTTCCCATGAAATTGTTTTTCCAAAAATGATTCGTGTGATTTTTGTTTACTGTAAAAATACACAGACTCATGAGTGTTAAATAATTAAACAACCATAACTTATATTAATCATTAAATTATTTTGGAAAACTGAGACACCGAATTTAAGCACAATAAGTTAAAGTGAATCTCCTCTGAAACATTTTCAATTAAAATATGCTGCATATAAATCATTAAGAGGTTAAACATTTATTTCTGTTTCAAATTTTGCTCCTCGGCACTATTAATATTAACAAACAAGGTCAGAAATTATGATCAACTCTTATTTGGTTGTACTTTATCGTTACTGAAATAGTGAATAGTAGAAGTCACAATTTTTAATTTTCAGGGCTCCTGTAAATGGTATCCCTTTGCACTGTATTCCATTCACAATATAAAACGAATTGTGTAATTCTCACAAATAGTATTGTCTTAGAGACCTAGTAGATGAAGAACAGACCATAAGAAATATTTTTGATTTGCCAAAATCAATACCTAAATATTTAAGAATTAAAAAAAAACCTTAAGTTAAATTTATGACAGGAAATATACAAATTATACCTATAAGTTTTACAAATATCTGTTAGTTTTGGTATCCTTTATATTGTGTTTTCAAACTAAGATTTCATTCTTAAAATCTCAGAGAATTGAAGATCCACTACAACTACAAAATTTTTAATTGAGTTATTTTAAAAAATTTTCTTTTACCTTGTTGTGTTTTGTATTCTTGGGAATAAAGGTAAGCCATCCCTTGCTAAATTTTTGAATATCCCTCCTTTTCCCTCCCCACTTGATGATGGCCACGATCGCTGGCTTGAGGTCGTCCACCGTAATCCCGGGGCAGCGAAGCTGCCCCGGTATTGGCTAAGATGGAACAGGGCAGGTTGCGAGTTAATTTGAAGTTAGGCGACCTGGTCTTATGTAAAAATTTAATGTTGGCGGGATATGGGGGATAATATAACGGGGAATATTATACCAAAATTTCTGGGTCCGTTTAAGATTAGTTAGTTTTTAGGTCCTAACACTGTTAGCCTTGTTTCGCCAAACTCAAATCGCTCATTTAGAAAGACACATGTGGCTCAGCTAAAACCTTATCTGCAATGCAGTTAATTGTTTGATGATTATGTTTTGTAACTGCAATTTGGCTGTTCATGTTTTCTTTGTGCATGTACATGGTTTCCTTGGCCCTTTGCCCTTGTTATCATGGTTGTTTTGTATTCCTCTTTCTAATCCATTGTTATTTAGCATGCTTCCCGTCTTCCCATCGAGTCGCGCTGAGCTCACCATTCTCCGTCAACGTCGTGCCGCTGAGGTGAGGTTCAAGTCAACTGCTGGAAGAGGGAGAGTTTCATTTGGTGTCTCCAACCGCAATCCCCCTGAATGTTGGTATGTTGCTGTAACTGGGGCTCGAGAAGAGACCCGCTCTAAAGGCGCTGAGTGTCTTCTCACTTGGCTGCCCACCGTCCCCAGAGACAACTTCAACATATTTACTCCAGATGTTATTAATGAAATGTTGCTGAACTTGTCGCTACTAGGCCACCTGAGGTATAAAGGATGATTGCTAGTAGGTTACTTAGTTAATTTACTTTGGTGCAGACTAAGGGCACCTGTGGTTGATGCGTAAGGGGTAAACAAATACTCGTATTCTCCGTTATTGAACACACCAGTATTTTATTTGTCTGAAGGTAACATAGGTATTTACACACCCTGGTGAGACTGAGCCCCCCTACAAGTCGTAGGCCTGAAGGGCTGATGGGCGGTATGCTATGCATCGGGGAAGCTCTTTTGAAGGGAAACGTTTCTACTTATCTGTGACTGCGGCTTTTGGTGAGTTGTCATCGTTGGTAGCTGAGGCCTGGTTAGTAGGGGTGGCCCTTTTTCAGGCCCTCGGACTGGCTCTCGTTGGCGTGCTGTACTCAGCTGGTTTCTTCCTGCAGCTTTGACTGACTCTCTCGGAAGTCTGGGATGGTTAACCGGGGACTTGGAGTGTGTCTGCGACCTTTTTCGGAAATGAACTCATAAGTTCTCGGCACTGTTCCCATCACACGACTGCCTACTCACATGTCTCCTTCGCCTCGCGTCTCGGCTAAACACCTAACTAGTCTCGCGGCTATGTCGCCGAAAAACTCCCGTCTCGGAGGGCGATAATTGACTCTGCCGGGATCCGAACCCGGCCTCGACTACCTCACCCGACTGCCGCCTCTCTGTGTGCGATATGTCTGCCTGACTGATGATTCAATTGCCCTGAACAACTGCCTCTGAACGACCGCGAACAACTGATGCCCTGCCTCGCTGCCTCGTGAATTTAACTCCTGTCCCACTATATTCACGTTGGCTGTCAACAGTTTCCAGAGAGACAAATCGGGAAATCCCCTGTTTACCTCGCGCGTTTTTGTGCATGATTTTGTGTCTCGTCAGTGGCTTGTGCGCCCCTACGAGAGTGGAGGGAGGGTGCGGTTACTGTGGCAGGGATTCCTCGGGGCTGGGTCTGCACTAATTCTCGTCGGGGGTTCCCCTGATTTCTTTGTCGAGGGCCACATATCAGCTATTTATCGGGACTTACTCTCTTTCATTCGGCTTCGGTTCTTCCCCGCGTGTCCTTACGCGTCGGGACTGCTCCGAGGGTGTCCCCCCCCCCCCCCNGGCGTCAAACTTTACTACGTGTTGTTCCGCGTGTTACTTTGGAAATCTAATCATTCTCTGGACTTTATCTACTGCTCTTAAAATTTCTACTTCAGTGTCCACTAGCTTTTTACTTATGTGTCTATGTGTATTGTATGTTTATTTTGTAAATATATTCAGAGGATGGTCGCCAGAGCACAGGATTTGGGGTGGGGGTTTCGATGCTAGCGCCCATTGCGCTAGTCGTCTTCGTCAGTTTCAACTCTGAGCGGTGGTATACTCTGTGCTCGGCTTTGATCCCCTCCCTTTTTCTCCCCTGTTTACTCTTCCTTTAATTCCCCTACTCTTGTGGGACATAATTTTTTATGGTCTGGGCAGTTTATTTAAGTCGTCAAACACCTTGCTCCTATCCTATTCTACGCCCGGTCGTCGCCTGAACATGTGCCTGAAGAGCTGCTATACTGGTCCAGATTGCCAATTTTGTCGTTCTACGGACGTATTGCCGTGATGGGGCATTTTGTATTTTATTTAGTCGCCTGAGCCACTGAGAGTTTTAGGAATTCAAAACGGTGAGTCGTGGACTCTGAGTTTCTATGTTAGCTGGGCCCTTTTTAAATGTTTAATGTTTTGTGTGGAGTAGATGTGTTTTCTTGGGTATGCAGTAAGTTTAGTGTTTTTTTTTTAATTGTGGTCTCAGTCGCCAGTCTAAATTTGGTGTCGGCTTTAACTTAAACCTAGCGTTGCTGTGTGGTTCCTGTTTTAACATGTTGTGATAGTCTTATTTGCTGACCAAAATTTATTCCATTTTCTTTAAAATGCTTCGTGTCCACGACTCTTGGTTTGGGCATAGCCTACCTTTTTAACTAAGCTTGTTTATTAAAATTTTAAATTCGATTGGAGTTTTGACGGGTCACTTGACGGCCTCTGCCGAACTTCATATATTATTAAGTATTTTTAATTCAATATTTTAATGTGTTAGTTTTTTAAAGAGGAGGCTTTACTGGGCTCACAGAGCTGCCGTCCTTGTTTAGTTGCTCTCTTTCACAGTCTATTCAAATGAATTGCTTTAAATATAATCTACAAATTTTAATTGTTTTAAATAACCCTTAATAATTTGGTAATCTGTTAATTTTATTGATTTACATATTCTTTAATAAACATAACAATGTATTACATTCATTACGTTCTTGTCAAGTTTTATTAACATTTTTGTGTGGATCTGGAATGAAATTGCTAGGTGATATTTTGTCTTTTTAATTTCCAAGTAGTTTGTTATAAAATCTAGGGTACTGCTTTGTCATTATGTATATTTAATTGGCAAATATTTATATTTATATATGAACTGAAATTATTTCCTATGTTATTTGTGCTTCAGCACAATTTAATACTTGATACAGATTTTGGCACAAGGCCAATTTGCAAAATAATATTCCAAGACAATTTTTGGGCTTAAGCACAGATTTCTACAAACTTCTCAAGTCAGAAAAAAACAAGGGGAATACATCTACAGGAATACATATACATAGACACCCATGGAAAAAATACCCTTCGAAACAAATTCAGTGACATTGAAAGCAAATAAAAGATCACATAAAACTGTATCCCACGTGATCACAGTCATTATGGTCCTTCAAAGTTATGTAAGGAGCATTTAAGCCCAGATTTGAATGTCTCGAGAATGTATACCTCTTAAATGTCAATGTATCCAAAAATCTCTTTAACTTACTAGTTCTATATGTCCATTTTTAAGATGTCGTTTTCACACGCGTCCTTTTATAGGCCGCGCACAGACTCATAAAAACAGTAATGCATGTTACATGTCCAGATTCATAATAACAATGAATACTCATCAAAAGTCAAATTGCCACAGGAGCTACATCATAAAAAGTACAAACGTGCAATGGAATTGATGGACATAGTCTCAGCTGATGCAAAACTCCCCAGCTGTGATAACACAGTACTGTCCAGTGATATGCAACAAGTATTTTCTGTGCCATCATTAAGACACAGCATTATGTATTACTGCAGGCAATTGAGTTGCTACAATTTAGGGGTCCATATCAGTGAGGACAATAATGATCTTGTGTGTATGTGGGACGAAAGCAATATGTCATGAGGTAGCTCCGAGGATGCTTCATGCTTTTTCTAAGTATTCAATCTGGGAAAACTGAAACGTAAAAAACTTATTTTCCGGTCAGGCAACTGCACTGGCCGGAATAAAAAGAACACGATTGAATTTTTAATGATGTTCCTTGTTACCCTAGGGTGGTTTGAGGAGATTGTACACAAATCCTTAGTAAGTGGCCATAGTTTTTTAGAGTTGCTATAGACACTTCGCAATTATCGAGATTAACACAAGATTGTTGAGTCAGATAAATATGTTAACCATTTGTATGTGGTTGCAATGGATTCAAGTGACTTCCTTTATTTTACGAATGTTGCAAACATACTGTTGAGATTTAGTAAATGTAACATTTCCAAATGCACAATAATTAAAGTGCCTCCAACCCATCCAACTCAAAGAGCTATTAAAACCAATTACTCTGAATTGGAAGAATGGAAGGCTTTCCATGTTTTAAAGAGAAGAAAAACTGTGGTCTGAAAGATCGTCCCAGTGTGTCAGTTGAGAAAAAGAAAGATTTGTCAAAAATGATACCATTCCTTTCTGAGTAACACAGAGACTGTGATGTTAAAATTAGTTACCAACCTGTGCAACATGTGAAAAGGTAAACAGAATATCGTATGTCATATAGTTTTTTTTTTTCCTTGTAGCAATACAGTTACTCTTCAACTAGGGTTACATCTCACTTCATGCTTAGTTAAAAATGTGAGGTTATACGGTCCCAAATGTGTTTTCGTCCCCTGAGACTTCAGAACATACTTGCATAATTCCATAGGTTTTTGTTCTGGAATAATCACACGTTAACAATATTTTTGAAGACAGCTGTTCATGTATTATATTTGATGTAAAAAACCTCCTTTTTGTTGTTCTACCATTATACAGTTGCTGTCCAAACGATGTTTTGTGTTTAATTAAATTTATATTCATACTAATATTGGGTAATTTTTGTTATTCGGTTATTCTACAACCCTAAACAGGTACGAACATTTGTAATGGCACTTTTACTCAACAGTCACTTCATATGGCACATAGAATGTTCTTATTGTATTAATTGTATTTCTCCTTTAGCATTGGTTTTCTAGTAATGATTTTATAAACAACACAATTTTGAGGCAGGAATGAATCTTCTTTCAGATTGAGGCAGTAATACATTACATAAAGAGGTAGGTGAGGTTTTCCTTCCCCTGTAAAATTCAGATATTGGCACTTGAACGTTTCACATTTCCACTCTTAATTTCATGTTTCCATTTAAAATATACTGAACTCACTGTCACCGTTAACATAAAATAAGCAAAATTCATGTAGCTACCATAATCTGACACATGTAAAGACAGTAAATTTTATAATGTAATAATTTTGTATAGCTATAGTTTTACCTAGCCCATATTGCTATTGCAAGAACTTCACTCAGATTTTAGTCAAAAATTAAGTGTTGTATATCTTGCCTTTAAAGTATTTGGAATCATTTAATGGAAATTGCAATTATACTTTGCATAGAAGGAGTTTTTTAGTCACTGCTGCTAAAATGGCAGGTTATCAAGATTTAAGTGAGTTTGAACGTGGTGTTATAGTCAGCGCACGAGAGATGGGACATAGCATCTCCGAGGCAGTGATAACATTTGGATGTTCGCGTACGACCATTTCACGAGTGTACCGTGAATATCGGGAATCCGGAAAAACATCACATCTTCGACATCGCTGCGGCCGGAAAAATACCGTGAAAGGACGGGACAAATGACCACTGACGAGAATCATTAAACGTGACAGACGTGCAACCCTTTCTCAAATTGGCGCAGATTGGATTTGTGGACTGCCCTGAAGGATTCATGGTGTGAATTGCCTCCTGCATACCTTCAGACATTAGTCGAGCCCATGCCACGTCGTCTTGCGGCACTTCTGCGTGCTCGGGGTGCTCTACACGATATTGGGCAGGTGTACCAGTTTTTTTGGCTCTTCAGTGTATATTCTTTCAGCATACAAAATTTGTCGTAATTGGTCAAACGGTATGGTACATATACCAAATAAACAAAAAAATATTTGTTTTACTGTAATTTTAAAATGAGTGCCTAATCAATTTAAATCACATTATTTTACAGACCTACCTTAGTATTATTTTCTTACCAAATTAACTAGTTGAGTAGTTTTCGTGATATAACGTAAAAGGTTTATTTTTTCATGTGGTACTTTTTTCCGAAATGGCGGACCAACAACAATATCCAGTTCTAAATATAATACTTACACCTTGTACTGTCAACCTACAAAATTTTGTTTAAATCGGTTGAATGTTTTCCGAGATATGACATATCACCCTACATTTTAAAATGGCCACCATTTTGAAAAATATCGCCCGGCGTGGTCAGAAACTATAAGAGTCGTGTGTGCTTACTTAGTTCTATATGTTTACCGAGTTTGGTGAAATTCGGTTAATGTGTTCAAAAATTGAAAGGGGCACACACATCCATGCACAAACACACTCGCAGGCACACACACATACATACACAGACATACAAACAGGAAAAATATCTCACAAGCCTTTTCGGAAAGAAGGCTAAAAGTAGCAATAAATATATTATTATATGCACGTTATTAATTATTCCTGTTATCTTGTAACGTTTCATAGAAAGCAAGATAGTTTACTGTTTTAAGAATAGCAATTTTTTGGTGTGGGGGGAGGGTTATTTATTGTTTTGTATATACAGAGTAAAATATGTACTTCTAACTATATACATATTAATAGGTTCATCACAATTATCTTCATAAGAGTTATAATCAAGGCATAACAATCCGCTGCAACATTTCCAGATCACTAGCATTACTGTCCAGTTTTCTTACATTGAATTTTTCTCTTTGAGTGCCTTTTAAGGTATTTAAATGAAATTATTTGTTTTCCTGAGGGAATTAAATTAGAAGCTACCCATTTGGAATTACTTTCCACCTCTAAGCTGTCACTGACAATTAATTTCTCATCCAATTCTGAAATTTTTTTGTACATTAAAAACCAAAGGTATTGAAGAATAGTTTTATTATACAGGAAAAAAGAGAAAATAAAATTTGTTTTAAATTAAAGATCTTACAAATGAGTGAAACTTCAACTCTGAAAGAAATCAATTCTCACTGCCACCGTAGATCTGAAGCAGAAATTTTCTTCTGTCCCAGGAGTTATGCCAGAAGATGTTCTGTTTTTAAAGATAACACTGCTGAACTTTGCAAGATGACTAACGGTGGCAGAAAATGTGTACTTCAACTCTGAGATGGCAGTGAGGATAAATTTCTTTAAAATCAAAGATATCATTATTTTGTGAAATAACTAAGAAGCAGTAATTTTACTATGGCTGAAGCTGGAAAGTACCTCCAAATGGGTAGGTTTCTATTCAAAATATAAAATCCCCCGGCTAATTTAACTTCACATAATCACGTAAAAATGCCTTTAAAATTGCACAAAGAGGACAGTCAGCTCTGTGAAAGCTGAACTCAAGTGCCCACTGATCTGTGAATATTTTAGTGGAATATCGTGCAGCTGTTTCTGTACTTATTTTAGAATAACCCCCAACCCTGCCCACAATTATTTGAAAATGTATTAAAACCTTATTTGTTCATTTGCTTTCTACATAGAATTACCAGGTTTTTTATTAATTAATACACTTAATTGTATTCATTACACCATAGATGCTTTTAAACGAAATAAATATGTTCCTAAGCTATCATTTCAAAATACTTCTTTTGTTTCGTTATTATGAAAAGAAGGAATGCAATTAATTATTCCTATAGGTCCTAAAAGGTAAGTTCTATAAAAATTGTATATAAACCTTTTTGTGAAACATTTTTAAATAATTTTTTGTAATAAATTGTTTTGCTCTAAAATGTTTGAAATGTGAGGCAGATAAAAAAATGGTTTTAGGCAGCAATTTGTCTACCTGGCAGCCAAATACAAGGTGATAGAAAAGAAAAAAATATGCAGTAGCAAATACTTTTAAATAGATAAATTTTTTTCAGCATTTATTATTATCTTTTAACTTTACTACCCTCTTTCTGACTGGATTAAGATTGCACTTGTGAAGGGCGAGAAAGTTAATAGCTTCGTTTGCGAAAATGTATGCTTGGTATTAAGACTACTTTTCCATTAATAATTGGTCCAGTTTCATATTTGTTTTTCGTAGATGGATAATTTTCAAATTGTTGAGTAGCATATTTTTATAACCCACACGTTAAACTACTATTAACTCTTGTTTATTCGCCAAAGTTAAAAAGGTTTTTTTGTAAGAAAACCATGTTTTCTGTGAATGAAGAGTCTAAGAAACATTAATTTTTGCTGTAAGAATTTTCAGTTCTTTCGTGGATACTGAATTTATGTTAATGCTTGTTACGAAAATGTTGGAGTGCAATTGTTATGTGTAAAGAGTTCTTAACGTTGTTGGACCCCAAAAAATTAATCATTTAATTTTTGTACCAAACATTGTTTAACTTGTGCACATTTTATGTAATGACATTATCATCGAATAAAAAAATTTTACACTTTATTTTTTTTAAATAATTTGATGTCAAATTCAAATTTTTTTCCCATTTTGCTGCAGCCATAATGACAAATACTAAGTTGTACAAATGAAAAAATTTACAAAGTTAACTAATGCCATGGGTAGATAATACATTTAAAGAAGTTAAAAATAAGCAAAGATGTCTTTATATTTAACCATTTTTTTTTTTTTCATGTATATATGGCTAGTTATTGGGTGATGACATGTTTCACGCTGCAGCCCATGGCATTAGTTTACTTAGAAATTTTTTTCATTTGTACAGCTTAGTTAGTATTTGTTTTTACAGCTGCAGCAAAATAGAAGAATTTTGTATTTGACATCAAATTATCCAAGAAATATAAAGCGTAATTTTTTTATCCTAGGAAAATGTCATCACATATGATTGTACAAGTTGAACAATGTTTGGTACAACTATATAATCATTAATTTTTTGATGTCCAACACAGTTAATGTCAGCCTGCCCAAGAAGAAGAAACTTATAAGTACATCTGTTAATATGCAATAGAGTAGATAGGCATTACGTATAATCAGATAAATGTAAAAATATGTGAATACAAAACCGGCTCAAATCCAGAGTTGATGTCAGGAAGGGGGTTATGAGGATGTGAATGAATTTTTTGCCTATGTGGTGTATGAGTTTGGGAATAACTGAAGGAATTTTTTTTAATTCTTTGAATTGCCACTAAATCTTGGAGTGTCGATTTTTCTAAAACATGTTTCAACAAATATATTGGTGTGTTAATGTTTGTGTCAGTAATTTTATATTATTACCGTGCAGAAATATTTCTGTTCAAATGTTAGAAACAATAAAAATATATATTTTAATCAAAACTAAAATTTCAATGTTTTCCTTAACATGCTTCAGGTCAGGGCATGACCTAAGGTCAGGGCATTAAACGATTTTTACAAGGTTATGACTATTTCTCCCGAAATTATAGTCAATGCTGAAATTAAAATATATGTATAAACAAATTGGAGTAAAAGTAAATGGCACAGACAGGAAACTGTGATAACAGATATATAAAGACACCACACGCAAAAAATGGCATTATGTTAAAATATGTTACAACTAGGACAAGCTATTTTTTTACAAAGTATATTCCGTTCTGCATGTCTTCTTTATAGCAAAAAAAGAATAACAATTTTTGATGTTTAAATTATTATATGGAAGTGAAATAACACATGTTTGCTTGTGGCAGATCTTAACCTGGTATTTTAAAAGTCCTCTCCACTGGCAAGTTGACAAGGATTTTAAGGAGAGTAAGTATGCTTGGATACTCTTCTTCAAAAGAGCCAAAGATATCAAGAGCTGTTAATAATATGACAGAGTCATTCTCCCTGTCCCTTTTAGCAACTTACAAATGAAACCCAATACAAAGTTGTTCTTTTCTTACAATTTCTCCCATTCATTCCAAGAAGCAAGCTGTCCTTAGAGCGAATTTTTCCCTCCTAAATTTGACTATCGGTATGTGGAAGTTTGCTAGCAATGGCGACAGACTATGATGCAATTGTCCGAAGAGACAGTGTTTTTTAATTTCCACGATATGCGCCAGCATGAGAATAAGCACAGTCCTGCAGAAGTATTCAGCTGGGTTTTTTTGAGTGATGACAGTCTCAGTGAAATATAATTTTTGCAGTGATATGGATTTTCAACTTATTTCCGAGCTCCTGAGCTATCTTATTGGTTTTGTTGAACAGTTGAGCATTTGCTCTTTGCATACAACACATTTACTAAGAACAGACAGTGTGTCTGCCTGTATACCATGTGCATGTGAAAGACTTTGGTGAGCCAATTTATTGATTTTTATTTTTCGATCCCTAAGGTAACCTCCAGCCAACAAACTATTGTGTAAATATGGAATATTGTGTAACTGCTCAATTCCCAGCAAATTAATTTAGTTGATTTTCTTTTTTAATAACAATCTGTTAAAAATAACCCTATCTATTTTTGCCAAATTTCAGGTGACAATGAAGTAAACCAATGTAATATAAAAGACAGGATAATAAAAGTCGAAAATTATCCCCCTTGACAACTCTTTCCATAACCCTAGGTGAGCAGAGTGGTCAGATTCTACAGCGACAAAGACACAATGTTTCTCACAAAAACACAGTTTTTTACTTCCTAGCACACTAAAAATTCAAAGCAGGATTAAGAACTATTCAGAAATTTATTAAATAATGGTGTGCCATAATATTCTAAATGATAACCCACTGACATGAAGAGCCTCATACAAGTTTCATGAAATTTTATTAATGTTTTAGGGTGTTCAGTTAGCATGGTATATAATGTAAAGTAGTTTTATCACAGGGAATTTACTTCAAAATTTTTACATACTTCTAAATACCAAAACTTATTTCTATCAGGAGTTAAATAAATAAAAAAATTATCACTTTTGTGAAGTACAATGATTTTTAACAACACATATTAAAAATTTATTGTCACCTACCTACAACAAGAATAGACCACATATATTTGTCAACCGATTTTGTTCAAAAATCAAAGTAAACTTTATTGTGCTCGCTTACTTCCAAACATTTTATCTTGTCAAATTTTGTAAATTAATAGGGCAGTAATTTCCACACAAGAGTAAAGACATTTTTATTGATATTTATTATTGTTGTATAAGTAAATAGTATGGATTCCGTGCACTGGCTAGCTACACTAAAAAAAAAAAAATTTAATAGGAAAGTTATAATCTTTCATGTAGGTAATTCAAAGAAAGAAACACCAAATTCCATTTATTTTCTACAAAATGGTGTGTCTGTTAACGAAATTCAAATTACTTGTCTTGTTACACTATACTACAAGAATATAATTTTTGCAGTGAAAGGTCCAGTAGTTCTAAAAGGTAATATAAGTTATAAGCATAATGAGTTGGTTATGCTGAATCTAAAGGTGATGAGTGAATATTATAACAGTTATAGAATTTACCTTTCATTTTAGGCATTGCCGGTGTGTTAGGTAGTGTTTAAGTAAGTTATGGCGTATATTAAATTTAATTTACAAGATCACAATTTTAAAATGATTTACATGATAAGTTAAAATACTTGTGATATCAAATATCTTCTAAGTGCTTTTTAAACCAATTCCATTGGAATTAATTTAAAATTTCCCAAACTTTAATATAAAAGGTTAAATTCTCATGTGGAAATACCTTCCAAAAAGGCATATAAAGGAGTTGCTAACAAGTGAAGGGAAGTGAATCAATTACGTCATTATTGACTGCCAGTATGCGAGGTTTGACTTGACTTAGTGCAATTCTCCTGGACAAACAGCAAATAAATATACCAAAGCCATTATTTAGAAAATAATTGCTTACTACATTAGCATCCAATAAAGTTCTAAGTGTCATTTGGAGCGATAGTCGCGTACAAAATTTAATTAGAATGAGTTGAATGGTTGCCAAACAATATTGCATCCATTAATGAAAAATTTTCACACAAGAAAGAAACAGTTAAACAAAATAAAATTTTATTAGTACGATGTAACACACAAAAGAAAGAAGTTATTACAATATCACTGCATCAGACAACGTTCCCCACCTGTAGCACAGAATCTGAGCACATTCAAGGTTAATTTTATATGAAACAGCTGATGCAATGCGTGTTAATGCGTGTTAATTCATATTTTAAGATAATATGCTGCCAGTCAGTAGCATTTTATGTTTTTTCTTCTTACACTACTAAATACAAAGGTGATAATTTTGAAACGCCAAAACACAAAATGATAGCCGGGTTTGCGGAGGAGCTTTTGGTAGAGATATTGGTGCTCTGGTGAAACAACTACATGTTGCTGAGTGGTGTAAAATGAAGCTACTAGTTGTGTTCATGATTATTTTAAAATCAATTGTTTCTACTGGTGGTATGTCAGAGTTGTTCAGAACCACTTTGCGTTTCACAGCATATGCATTGCTCCAATGACTTTTTATATACGCCACTTGACAAACGATGGCTCTGTCCTCTTGCATTGTACGTATATGCCTTCAACATTGCACGAAACACTTATCATTTGCACATCATCTTTCGATTTTGCTGTTTACTGTCTTTCATGGGTAAATAGTTAATTTTACAGGATATGCAAAGTCTCAAGGCAATTGATTGTACATGTACTTTACTTTTTAATCTAGCCCGTTTACCCAAATGGGTGGAAGAAAAAAACTACAGATAAATATATTTTTGTTAAAACTTAAATCTTTGAACATAGGTACTAAGTAAATTCTGAATTGTCATATGTGTGCAGTAAATTGTACAAGGAAATAATTTTTAAAATAACTGTCCAAAGTATTTAGGAGGCATAAATGTAGGTCTTCTGCAATAACAATCCTAGTAAAGGCCTACAATATTTGATGAGAACTGCTCTAGTAACTTATGAAACGTTATATACATATGTGTATATATATATCATGAGAGGTAGTTAATTAGGATGAGTATAAAAGAATACCCCAAATTTGAAGGTCTATCATATCAAAACCAAACAACCTACAACCTTGGTTGTCCAATCAAATGAACCATGGAACTGTGAAGTTTGTTTACCATATCTTCATAAATGTTCAATGTGACCACCACGAGCGGCCCGAATCACATCTACGCAGTAATCAAACTCGTTTCACACTCTTGTCAGCACGTCCGGTGTTACGGTTTGGATGGCGTCTGTTATTCTTGTTTTGAGGTTGTCAATGTTAGTCTACAATGGTGGACGAAACACTTGATGTACCCCCACAGAAAAAAATTGCACGGGGTAAGATCCAGGCTTTTTGGGGGCCAGTGATGAAGAGCCTTGTCACAAGCTGCTCCTCGACCAATCCAGTGTTGCGGCAACGTCTCGTTCAGGTATCCGCGAACAGCTAGGTGCCAATGGGGTGGCGTACCATCCTGCTGAAAAATGAAGTACCCTGATGCCTCTTCTAACTGAGGAAACAATCACTCTGTAAGCATGTCCAAATAAGGGATTCTAGTAACAGGGGGCTTGTGAAAAAATAAAGGGCCGAAAACAGTGTCTTTGGATACAGCGCAATACACGTTCACTTTGGGGAAAGCACGCTCATGTTCGGTGGTTTCATGTGGAGGCTTCTGACCCCTATCAGCACGTTGTGTTGGTTCAGCTTGCAATTTGTATGGAATGTCGCTTCATCGCTAAAAACCAGTTTAGGCACGAAGGCCTCGTCTACCTAGTTCTGGGCACATAAAGGAAACATCAAACCGTCCCCTTCACATTGACGTGTTGAATTTGAGCTCGTTTCCCCCTCACCACCTCAAACAGAGGGTTAAGAACGCCATCCAAACCGTAACAATGGATATGCTGACAAGAGAGTGGAACGAGTTTGATTATCGCATAGATGTCGTTCGGGCCACTCATGGTGGTCACATTGAACATTTATGACTGTGTGGTAAACAAACTTCATGGTTCCACGGTTCATTTGATTGGTCAATCAAGGTTGTATGTTGATTGGTTTTGATATTATAGACCTTCAAATTTGGGGTATTCTTTTATACTCATACTTTATAATGTTCATCTTACACATGACTGACAACATAAAATTTACCGCCAGTATATGAAGTTAAATTCAAATTGGTCATTTACTAAAATATAATGCCCTTTATGTCATAATGGCCACCTTTTTGAAAGTATGAATCTGATATAGCTGAAAATTAAAAAATATAATTTGTTGTTACTAGATGGCACAAGCATACCAAGTTTACAGAAAATTTTTTAAGATATTCAAATATTTGCCAAAGGTATAAATATATATATACACTTGTAAGTATTTACTTTATAAGGAAATTAGGCCACAACTACTTAAAAGCAAATTGAAAATAACAGCAAAATGAAAATTATTTCCCAAAAAGTTAATTTAAATCCACGCTAAATCTTGTAGCTGAGAGGAAGGTATAAACAAATTGAGATGAAACTTGGGGTGTGTGTGTTTGTCTATATATAGGCTTATTTATACTCATATAGTGGTTTTTTTAAATTATTATTTGGCATTGTTTATTTCTAAATTATTTTATTATAACTTAATTCTGTGAACAGGTTTTACCTTTAAAAACACTTAAACAATAAATTAAGAATGATACAATTTTTCTTTACACATATGTACATGTTCTTTCTTTAATTAACATCATTAACAAAAAAAATTTATTTTTTTAAATTTTCCCTAAGGTTTTTTCTTTTGGCTTTATCGTATTCACGTTCCATTTATGTATTTAGTGGTTATTATTAATATTTGGTCATTCGTTTGTGATGTTGGTGATTTGGCATGAGCGCCTAAAAAAATATGGATAGTGGTGAGTTTCCCATGTATGTGCATGGAAAGTTTAGTAGGATGTGGTCCCTTGTGTAGTAATATCTTTGTGTGGTCGGCACCTCTGTTATAAGCCTAAGTGCCTGAAAATTACAAATAAAACACATAAATTATTTATTAATAAAAATAAATTTTTGCAAAAAAATTTAATTAACCAGTTATACAAATTTTTACAAGAAACATTTTGTATACAGATACCTGTGTGTCACATAATTCACAATCATCACAAACCTGGTAAAGAAAATATTAATATTTATTTTCTGAAATGAGAAAACAAAGTTGATTGTCATAATATGGGTATTATCTTATCTATAATGTGGTTTTGCAGGAGAAAGTATTTTTTTTATAATTTATACTTGACACCTTTAGAGACTACGTGGAGGTTGCTTTATATGCTAAAATAATTATATTGCCATTCATGGTATCTTTACTGAATACCCAGTCTCTGGAGTGTTCTGTGAGGAAATGACAGAAAATTGTATGAAAGTATGTTCAATGTAAATTTAGTACTCTTGAGATGTTTTAATTCATGAAAGCCCATTAATTACATAATGAACTTCAAAATGAAAAATATTTTGAATACTTGTAAATTTGTTGCTCAGTCATCTATACATAGTATTAAACTCAACGTCTCTCTGTCTGTCAGTTTGTTAGTGCACTTATCACTCAAGAACCACGTATCCGATTTACGTGTTTTTTGTTTAACTCATAGCTATGTTCTCTGTCCATGTTTTAGTATATATTTTGTTACATAAAGTAACATAAGGAATAAGCAGTGACGATAATAGTGAATCAAGTCGGAAAAAAGTTTGACGCCAGTGCACTCTCTTGCAATATGCTGTCTAAACCGTTAAAGATGGAACAATATCATGTAGTAAAGAATTGTGTTAAATAAAAAAGACCTAAAAAAACTCCATAGTAGCGTATATCTATCTATAACAGAGAAATGTTAATAAGAGTTTTTACCATTTAATTCACAGGCAACATTCAATGACGAAGTTTTTCACCTTGCAGTCATTGAAATTGAAAAACAAGTGCAGACATTGTCAGGAAAAAAGTATAAAAAGCATGGGCCTACCAGATAACATAGTAGATTCAACAGTTAACAATGACTACTCAGGGAAACTTCATATAATAGATTAGAATTGCACACCACCACAACGCTAGTATTTCTCTGTAATAGATAGATATATGCCACTGCTGAGTTTTTTTTTAGGTCTTTTCATTCTACACAATTCTTTACTACATGATATTGTTCCATCTTTAACGGTTTAGACAGCATATTGCAAGAGAGTGCGCTGGCGTCAAACTTTTTTCCGACTTGATTCACTATTATCGTCACTGCTTATTCCATGTTACTTTACGAAACAAAATATATACTAAAACCAGGCCAGAGAACATAGCTATGAATAAAAACACGTAAATCGGATAAGTAGTTCTTGAGTGATAAGCGCACTAACAGACAGACAGTCAGACAGAGAGACATTGAGTTTTATAATATGTGTTGAGTATAGAAGGTTAACACTAATTAAAATTCAACTTTATTAAAAAAAGACCTAAAAATAATTCTGTAGTCCACGCGAACGGAGCCGCGGGCACAACTACTATAGTAACAAAATTCAAGTTTTACACCATGGTGCATGGAAAAATGTTATCAAAGGGTGGTGCCATTGCTCTTCATGTGGCATTTATAAAAATTCTAAGAAGATGCACAATACATCTGCACAAACAGCTGAAGGATTTTGAGAGATGCCAAATTATATGGCAGAAAGAGGAAGGGTGGACAGCGTGAAAAACTTCCAGTTGTTTGGGGAATTTAGATTTCAGTCAGTTTGTGTTGGGAGCAATATACATGTGAAGGCGCCCATCCATAAATGGTGGATTGGTTCTGACCATTTGAATAACAGAGAGATATGAACAGAGCAAGCTTGTTCTTGTCCATTGTCCAGTGACATGTTACAGCTTCACTAGAAAACTGTATTTATACCATAAACATTTCCAGATGCCAATAATATGGAAATCCGGGATACCAAAGAACTTAATGTGTTCTGCTATTATCACCTCAAAAATGTCGCATTCATTTGAAGTTGAGTCAGCAGATGGTAAAGTGGCGAGTTCTTCAATCCCTCTCTCACCTATCAGTGGTACACTTCCATTACTACACTGGTGTGCAAACATTAAGGACGAAGTGGAGAAATCCAGCACAACAGCAGAACGAACAGAAAAACTGACCGAAAGACCAATCAGGAGATTGCCTAGTGTCACATAGCATGAGCATATACGCAGCGTGGCATACTGTGGATTTGTGTGAAGTGCATAAAGTATGAGGGCTGTGTATGCTTAGATTCACCATAGAACAAAATTGCACAGTGCACAGCAGATTGACAGACATCGAGTTGCTGTCCAATATAACCAAGTCAGTCCCATAGATAATATTTGGATGACTTCACCCGAGGTCAAATCATTAGGAATCTGAAATAAGTTTCAAATGTGGCTAGTGTAACCAAGGAGCTCGGAACGCACACAGTATCTTGTCACGTGCTTGGATGGCATTTCAAATGATACGAACAGCTGTACAAATGTTTAGTAATGGTCATCTCTGAGAAAGCATGGGGACAGAAGAGTCGTATATTGTCCTACAGGTGATGGGAGATCAAAGACAGACAGTAAGTGAAATAGTAAAACACATAACACGCTAATATGTTCTTATATTGCATCTTTCCATGGGTGGGAAACTGCACATAGGTGATTTGTTTGCTTGGAGACCAGTACAGTGTGTGCTACTGACACAGCCATCAGAGACAAGTATTGGGGAACTCAGCAATTGGGTCGAGTGCTCTTTACAAATTAGAGATGATTTAGTTTCACCAGTGATTATAGGATGTCTATAGCTGAAGAGAATGTGAACATGCAATCTCCCCTCCAACATCATCAAAAGGTACCAGTTTTCAGGTGGTATAGTTCTTGTTTGGGGAGGCATTATGTTTAGTGGTCGTATGGAACTCGACATATTCCAAGGAGATGCATTCAAAGATGGCTGATATTGTAATGAGTTTCTCCTCCCTTATGTGTGTGTTTTCCAGGGTGCTAAATATCCTGAGTTCCTCTTAATGAATGATTTTACAGCTCATTGTACAGCTAAGATGTTGGAAATTGAATATATTTGCAGCATGTATTATCTCATGCCATCCCCAGACCTAAATCCAATTTAACACACAAAGGAAATTGTCGGAAGATGCCTGGGAACATGTCACCAATAGCCAGCAATGACTATGCAGCTGTAATTATCACTACAAGAAGAATAGGTCACAATGCCTCAAGAGCTTATCAACTACCTCGTAGGGAACATAAACAGATGGTGCACATCCTGAATCACAGTCAGGGGTGATCATATTCCCCTATTGATAAATGCATTTTAATTGCATGCTGCCTGTCACATGGGTGTTTCTGTCTTCTGTTCTGCTGTGCTTGGAACCTACTTTCGATTAAAAGCCTTTTGCATCCTTTGGATTTCTTTCTTGGTTAATGTTGTTCACCTTTCCTACAGCCTAACATCTCAAGAATGTTATGTATGCTTTGTACCAATTTGAAGCATTGTTGCATGATGTTACATGCAGAAACCTGTCCTGTCCTTAATCGTTGCACACCAGTGAGCAAGAATGATAGTCTGGGGAGCTACTGCATTTTACTGTAATTTTACACTGAAAGTGACACAATGCACAGTATTATGCTGAAAACATCATGCAGTCCCATGTACTACTTATTATGGCTGAGTGCCCAGGAGCTTTTTTCCAACAAGATAATGCTTGCTCACATGCAAGCTTGGTTCCAGCAGTATCTTTATCGTATTTTTATATATCTGTTGCCTGCCTGTTTACCTTATATCTGACCTATCCCACATGCATGCAGCCAGATAGAATGCCAAAAGCCTCCATGTTAAAATGTTCATGATTTGGAGCACAAGTTGCAACAACTGTGGACATATTTGTCCGATTCCTCTGTTGCAAGTGAATGGAACATTGTCCTTATGCAATGCTATTGTAATCACTTCTTTCTTTTGTCTATATTATCAAAATAATAAATTTTGGTGTGAAGCCAACGTTTTCTACTTGGTAATCACATTTTTATGCCAATCAGTGTACTTAGAGGAACACATTGTCGGTGCAAAAATATAAAACAACTATTAAAGTAAAATTTTTTGCAAAGGTAAATAACTGATGACTAATGAAAAAGTACTTTCAATGAATGCGCATTTAGCACCAACAGAAAAAAAAATCATATTTTGTAAGTAATATTTGATATACTGTAGATAATGTTGCAGTATGAAATAAAAACTTAAATTAAACATTACTACATTTTTATTTATTTCAGACTGTACCAGTAACACCTTTCTTGTGATTTCATTGCACTCATTTTGCAATCACACTTTCCATGTAAACAGTTTTGTTCAGTATGTTGCAAATCCAACAGATCTTAAGTACAAGTCAATACAAAATTAATATCGTTTGCATTATAATAGCACTCACAGACATATATTGTAAAAATATTAACAAAACACTAAACACTTTTATAAAAATACCCCAAAAAAGTAAAAAATATATTATCTCTCCAACAAAATAACATTGCCTACAATATGTAATTTTCAGTTAACATGATTTCAAAAAATAATTATTATATCAATACAAACTGTTATTTTCTCAACTCTCAACTTTATAAACTTATTCAGAAGCCTTTACTCAGGCCAACAAGCACCAAGAAGTAAGAAATATTCACAAAACCAAACATCGCAATATTCATGTCAGTCTAAATAGAAAGTCTATTCTGATTTTAAACCATTGTTCTGTACATGATTTTTGAATAAATGATTACATGTTGGTAATGTTTGTGCTCAGTTTCCTGGAAATAATGCTAATATAAACCATCACAAAAGTTTACAAATATTCCAATTTATATGAGATTTGTATACTGTCATACACATGGTGTTTCATGGCAGCCTTATAGCTATGATACTTAAAGAAGAGTTAACTATGTATTCAAATCTTAATGAATAAACTTAATGCATTATCACCATTTTTACAAACATTTTTAGAATGAAATAAGTGTTTATAATATACAACATATAAACTAAAACAATTTTGATATAGTGTACTAGTGTACACGGGGAGTATTTCTATACACAGACTTAAGAGAGTCTTAGTGAAAGTCCCATACGAAGCATTCAAAACACTTTAAAACTTAACCTGTTATCGCTACTGCTGGTAATAGATGTTACATATCAATAACAAAATTAAAAGAATGAAATCACTACCACTGCCACTTAAAAGACAAAAAAACTCCAATGATTTGGAATTTGAAACTACGGGTAGAAATAGACCATCTCCTGAAATATTTGTAACAACTGGTTCTGCTAAAGATTTTTAGAACAAGTGATAAACATGAAAAATCACTTTTTAAGGTACATTTTTTTAAAACAAAGACTTTGTATCTTTCATATACAAGAGTACTTGAATTCAGTGTTGTGATCTTTCTACACATTAACTTCAGTTACCATACAATCTTCGAGACTCATACAACATTGTTTATTTAAGGTTACACCTACCATAACTCAGTTCCTTAGTTGAACATTATTAAAATCTATATTAATAAAAAGAAACAAAATCTTACATGAAGATTGAGCAATACTGCATGCAACTTAAAATTAATTTGTCAAGATTCACAGCTCATGTGTGAATTTATTGTCAATATCTTTGACTCATGACACTATTCTAGGGAATGTTTCAACTTATCAGACACTACAATTCGACTCATTAAAAAAAAGTGTAATGGAGAAAGTTTTACAGTGCGAAAACCAATTACATTTTTGTCTGATTATAGTGAAATTTACAAAATTATATTAATCCAATAATAATAAAGGTATATCTCAATGAAATATCTGTCCTCGTGTGTAGTAGAAACGTCTAATTATTTGCATCTATTCAGTTGGTAGGTCTAAATGTAATATTGCTTCTATAATTGATGTAAATTGTATTATACGTCAATGCTAGAATGGGAATCTGTAGATAACAACAAAGTTTGAATGTAACACTTATGGAAGTTTTTACATAATGCAAAAAATCTTTGCTTGAGCAAGGCAGGCTTAAACAAGAAGCACATATCCACCTTAAACTTAATAAAATATTTAAAGGTTAATTAAATTACCAATAATATGTTAACATAAATAGACTATTTGAATCAATTTATTTTATGACCACCACTGAACACCTTTCATTATTGTATATGATAATAAAAATTACCTTTAGGCAACTTTTTCACAACTGGGTGCTAAACTATTAAACTGCTATGTGGTTCCCATGACGCCATGAGTAATGCCAAACAAGAATGTACACACATTATCAGCCAGTAAAATTATTTTTTTCTAATTTCTAATTAGTACACATCACTTTGTAAAAACAATTTCATAATATCACCCATTTTATAAAATATTACAAACAAATATTATATTAGCTGTAAACAATATCATCACATTCTTTCCAGTTACCATTAAAATAACTTCTTTAACTACACTTCGAACTTCCAACATATCTTTCGAATGTCCTTATGAGTTTTGGTAATTTAAGCTTTACTGAAACAACTTGCTCAGGAACATGATGAAAAATAATTTTCAGGTATAATATATCAGTAGGTACACAAACCACATAAGTTCTAGTAATGTTTTTGGGTCTTTCCAAGTATGCAAACTGGCACTATCACATTTTGTTTATGGAAATATTATAACCCAGTAGAACAGATATGGCCACCGATTGTCAAGTAAAAATTTTAATACAATTACATTGTCGAGGTGTACGTTTTTAAAAAATAGATTTTTCTGGATGAAAATGACATTGTGATGTCTAAGATATCAATTCTCTAACGGTACTAATTTGTCACACCATTTTCTGGGCTCCCACAAATGCAGGGTTCACGATGTCCATACTTTTCGGTTCCTTGCTGGTCCCATTCATCTTCTTCTCTGGTTTGACGTAGTGGTTGGTGCCCTCCAAGTTGAGGGTCTCCTGGCGCCCACTGGATCGAACCAGGCAGCTGATCGCCATAATGAGAAGAACGCCTCCAAGTGCGAACAGACCATAGGAGAGAGCAGCTCGTGCTACAGGTGGTGCTTTGGTGGCTAAGTTCAGCAAGTCTGTCACTTCAACTGGAAGCCCATCAATACCCTGGAATAAAACATCATCAAACATTAATTATTGCAAATATTTTATCAAAATTACTTCTAATCACCCTTCTGTGTACTTACATCTTCAAACCACAGTATGGGGAAAACAATATCAGGAAATGTTGCAACTTGCTTTATGTCCACGACTTGGCTTACTGCAAGATTTATTTGTATTCTTGCCTTTGCACTCAGCGAGATTCCCATTTGCTGAAACAAAGAAATATAATTGCATCTGCTAGTTTTCTTATTTATGTACAAAAATAAACAATTTAATGTGACCCATCTTCTGCCAATTACATAAAATTCCCATCATTCAAAAGTAAACTTGTCAAAAAGTGAAAAAATTAGTGATTAAAAAAAACAGCAGTGATTTAGGCATACACATAAGAAAAAGTATAAAAAATAGCTATAATTGTTTCCTCCCACAAGCTGAAGTTTTGTGACTTTCATTCTTAAAAAGCTATAAATAAAATGTACAAAAAAGTATATATATTTTTAATGAGCTCTAGTAAACATTCATTGGTAGTCATTAATGTATGCTAATCTACAATTATATAGTAGGGTAATGAAAAAAAACTAATTAAAAAATATTTAATAAGCACTCCATATCTGCTAAGAAGCCGGATTCAAAGTAACACAGCAAATTTCCTTCACTGTAGACTTCCTGCTACAATCATACACTTTCTGCAGGGACAATATGTAGCACTGTATTACATTTTCATTTAGCGATGGATTTCAATGTGCTTTTGTTCCCTTCACTACTAAAAGATTATATTATGAACCACGGTTTATTGGTGCATGTTAACAGTGGAGCTACAAACACGACCCTGCTGTGCACTTGTGTAGCATAAAAGCTCTGAGCCTCCACCAGTCAGCTATGAGTCATCCTATGTCCCTTTCTCCTACCCACGTAGAGGAAAACAGAGAAGCATTTTGACGTTTATTTCACCTTTGAGGTTTTCACATGACTCACCTTTGCTAGTTGGGATTGCTTGCTCACTTCTACTTTTTACTATTTCCCTAGATAAGAGGGTGCTGGTATGCATCAGTAAGGAGAGGGATGAAGACAGTTGCTTATTTTAATAAATATTCTTTCTAAGTGATCAAATACGTAAGCTCCTGTTTCTGCTTAAATTTACAGTGCTTGAAAATCAAATGACGTGCAGAATACTAAAGGACATGTTTCAGCCCTAAATGCACTGAAGAGCCAAAAAAATGGTACACCTGCCTAATATAGTGTAGGGCCCCCGAGCACGCAGAGGTGCCGCAAGACGATGTGGAATGGACTCGACTAATGTCTGAAGGTATGCAGGAGGCAATTCACACCATGAATCCTGCTGGGCAGTCCAGAAATCCAATCTGCCCCAATTTGAGAAAGGGTTGCACGTCTGTCACATTTAATGATTCTCGGCAGTCGTCGTTTGTCCCGTTTTTTCACTATCTTTTTCCGGCCGCAACAATGTCGAATATGTGATGTTTTACCGGATTCCCGATATTCACGGTACACTCGTGAAATGGTCGTATGCGAACATCCAAATGTTATCGCTACCTCGGAGATACTATGTCCCATCTCTTGTGCGCCGACTTTAACACCATGTTCAAACTCACTTAAATCTTGATAACCTGTTATTGTAGCAGCAGTAACTGATCAAGCTGCCGACCGCATCGCGTTACTCTTATTGGTTCCATACCTCTGTTATTTGCATATGCAGGCCTATACCAGTTTTTTTTTTGGCTCTCAGGCAGTCCTCTACTTTCGCGCATTCGACTTTCGTACAATTCGCGCTTTCGTACATTGGTTTCTTACACCATAAATTCGACTTTCGCGTGTTTGCTTCGTTCTTTCGTACATAACCTTTCGTACATAACCAAAAAAAATATCGCGCGCATGCCTCCACGAGAAACGTAAACATCAAAGATATATGGATTGTTTATATTCTGTAGGTTTTGTCTTCGCAAATAATATTGCAGCAAAGTTGACTTATACTACGTAGAGACCTCTGGTGTGGATATACGGAACTATGTTTCCGATATAACTGAACAAATATGCAGTTGTATGTCTGATGTGTTACTACGCTATGGCGCTATGCCGCTCCTGTTTAGAACTTCCGTTGTTTTTATTATGGTTTTTAGTTTCCTTTGAGGTTAATTTTATATCCATTTTTTTTTTTTTTTGTTAATCTATTGGCGCACGTACATAATTATTACACCACGCAATGAATAACAAACGTAAAAACGAAAGTAATGAAGACTCGGTGTGTAAGAAACAAAGAAAACATGTTGTAAATAGTGTACAAACAAAATTAGACATTATCGCGCAATCGGAAAGTAGCAAATCACTTGCGGCTATAGGACGGTCTTTCAACCTGAGCCGATCCACTGTGCGTTCTATTGTAAAAAGTAAAGGAAATATAAGGGACTATGTTATAAATTCGGGAAATCTTTCTTCTAAAATAATTTCAAAACGGCGGGGTGTAGCGATGGAAGAGATGGAACGGTCTTTAAAAGTGTGGTTAGACGATCAACACCAGAAAAATATCCCTATCAGCCTTGCAATAATTCAATGCAAAGCTCTCAGTTTGTTTGAAGATTGGAAAAATTAGTCAAATGTTTGTGTGTGTAAAATATGTCTTTTCAATTGTTTGAACTATTAGCTATATATTTAAACACTTTTAAATAACTTTGATGCATGATCTTGTTTCTTTGTGTGTAAATATATTGTTTTGAATATATTTTTTTTGTTTAGTAAGTTTTTTTCCCCATCTAGGAATGGAACCTCATTTATCACATTAAAATAAGGGTTCTACTTTCATACATTTCAACTTTCATACACAAATTTAGGAACACATTGTTTATGAAAGTAGAGGACTGCCTGTATATGTTAACCATAATCTCTTACATGCTCTTTGTATTGAGAAATCAAATGTTTTTCTGTTACAAATTATTTTAAATAATTACGATGCTAGCATAAATCCTTCGGTTATTTGCCTTACTACTAGACAAATAACTTGCACTGAGCAACATGTAAGAAAGTGTCAGAACCCAATAATTTAACAGATAATTTTTCCTTTATTTGGGTTTATGAATGCCCAAATTGAGGATGCCTTCCTTATACATGAAGAAGTGGCACTTAAATGCTAAACTAATGTGACTCTCACATTCATGGCTCACCCAATAATGAACTGTACAATTTTGCTTTCTCTGGAATCAAAAGAGAGGTAAAATTTTACTATAGGGGCTTTTCTGAAAATAAGAAAAAAAACTCCAGAAAGTGGTATATTTCGACTCTACTAATAACGTAGAACACGAATATATTGGGGGCATGGCTTTAAAATAAGTACAACATATTTTAAAAAATGGAACAAGTTTGTGAGGTGACTGTTTCTGACAGTTTGTTTACGTTTTGAACGAAACGTTTTATGCCAACAAAAGTTGTTTAAATGAATTCAGCATAGCTTACCT
>NQII01000206.1:1193115-1280222 GCA_002778355.1 Clitarchus hookeri | reverse complement strand
AAATAGTGATTCACCCATCGTGGAGTTAGGTTCTGTTAGGTTAGGTGGGTACATGTTAGGAAATTCGTCGTACGTTAATGCCCCTAGTATATTCGTGTTCTACGTTATTAGTAGAGTCGAAATATACCACTTTCTGGAGTTTTTTTTCTTATTTTCAGAAAAGCCCCTAAAGTAAAAAATTACCAAAAGGGAATATGAAGGCGGTGTGACAATACATTTTCAAAGAAAAATTGCACACACAATGAAACAAATTATGCATCTTGCATTTACCATGAAATTAACATTAAAATGTTTGTATTTCTATAAGGAATATTACGGCAACACATTTTTTCTTAATGTAATTATTTATTGCACAGTACTCTATTCTTAAGAAAGTTTTCCGGTAATGATTATTCCCAGTAATAGTGATGAAACTAGAAGTTTTTCCGGGAGGGGTGGTAATGAAATAAAAATGTATATCCATAACAGTGGTGATGCTGAGCATAGTTTAAACCACACTTTTTCTTGCTACTGCAAAACATGCTAGATAAGTTTCTTGTCAAAAATCTGAGTTCATGAATTGAGATACCAATCGTTTTGAAATTTTAATTTGAATATTCCACTTTAAGTGCAAAAGAAAACACTTTACGTATTATGGGCACTTCCTCTAATTAATGTTAATAGCATAACATATTTTTAGCAGCACCAGGATTCCTTCAAACATATATTTGAAGCAAATGTGTGTTTGCAAAAACAAGTTGTATGACAAGTGAAAACATTAAGCATTTATACCAAATTGTTCATTATTTCATACCCATAATTCCCTTTGAAGACAACAAGTTCTCCATGACTAAAAACAGCTTAAGGATTAAATTTTTTTTTTCTACTGTGATTGTATCTGTCCTCCGAATATGTGCTTGAACCCCAATCCTGAATGCCACTTGATAAGCCGCTAAACACACCTTCATGTCAGCATTTGCGGAATCTCAGAAGCCAATGCACCACTAGGGTAAAGCCACCCTGTCATTTATATAACAATATGTGGTCATACCAGTAGGGAGCAGACACCCCCAACAGAACGAAATGAGCATTAATTGTCAATAGACAGGATGCTTGAAGTGCAACAGCTATTGACTGTTTTGTGCGATTTGCACTGACAGCAGCATATGATCCTCCATTCCAATGTGCCATTGACTTTCGTTTATCCAAACAACATACTTCTCAAAGAACTATTTACTCATAATTATAAGGAGATTTTTATGTCATAATGTGCTACTCCAGTAAAGTTTATTTTGAGAAGTCATTTTTAGTAGAATAAAACAGTGCACAATGAGTCAAGGTGTGCCTATGCAGAGATGTCACAGCCAATAGTTTGGGCTGTCATACCCACCACGTTAGCAATGTTTGATAAGTTTTTTAATACATTAAAATTAATGTGTTTGATGAAGTCATGTGCTCAAGACACCCAAATGTAAATAGAATACATGCACCAACAAGAGTAATGAGTGGAACAGCAGCCAAGGGTAAAGGAGATATGTTGATAATTTTCTAGGTTCAGGAAAAATAATAGGATAACTATGTGAAGGGTATTTCTTTTAATACATTGTGCATAATTACATAAGTCATCATGTACATTGCGAACCACTGCCATCTCCATGCATATAGCAAGGTTGAGTCAGTCTGTTAGAGTCTGTGGTGACGGATGAATGTATACCCCATGACGGGATGTGTGCTTCATACTTTGTTTTACTGATTACTATTTTGCAGTTTGTTTTTAACTTTCCAGAACCTTTCTGCTTACTTGCCCATGCATCCCGACACCACTCCCATAGCCCACTATGTCCCAGGATATAAATTTCATAATTTTTATTACCTAGCCCATTTGTAACTGGGCTCTGGCATTTACCATCCAGTGTGCATGATTGTACCATATTATATAAAGATTATTAACGCCCCCCGCTGTTATGCCTGAAGGCTTAAAAGGAGATGGCTTACAAACTAACATATGACCTAACAAAAACTAACACCCATGCCTTACCTTGGATTCGAACCCAGAACCCCTCGCACCCCAGACCGGTGGCGCACCAACCGACTGTGCCACGGTATGTAAGTCAGTGTGCATGATGTATCCACTGTTGTTAACAGCAGTGTATTCTCAAGCATCAAGTGTTCTTTTTGTTTAAATGATTCAATTGTTACTGTGTTATGATAGCTGCTTTGTATCGTAGCATTAAACTTGTTTTATGCTCAAGTTCAGCTTATTAAATTTGCACAGAATCTCACTCATCTTTGTTGGCAACGAATATTTTAATACTGTACCGTAGTTGTGTTAGTTGTTGCTGTTTCCTTGTCCTAGGGATGGGTGTTTTCTAGAGCCAACACAAGATTTGTTAGATAGGTTCACACTGGCATAAACCATACCTGCCTGCTCTCTGTAAAACAATTGCTTCAGATGTAAGTAGTTGTGACTAGAGATCTGGAAATTTTGTGGATTAATTTGGTAACAAGCGAGACTCCGCAATCCTTTGTGCACTTGAGCCTCAGTCACTAGTTTATTAGTTAATGCTTCAGTTTTACGCCACCCCCAAGTAGCCAACGATTTGGTGCATATATTTTTGCAATTTTTTTATTTGCATAAATTCATCCACAACGTGGCTTTCAAATTTTAATCCAATTTTAAAGATAGCCAAATGTACCTGTTTTTGCAGTCTAGCTTGTCCTACTATGATATCATGAAATTTATGTGTCTCTTATTATGACAAATCTCACTTCCAAGGAGGAGAAATTATTGCTGTGCATTATAAGTTACTACATTCCATGAATGTGGACAGGCTTATTCATCAAGATACATTAAGAAAGTGCTTTTGACTTGCTTAAGATATATTTGTATATACACAAATGTTGCCATTTTGAGATGTACTTCCATAATAATTTCATATGTAATATAAACCCAATACTTATATACTAAAATTACACTTCTATTAAAATGTGACACATATTCAGATTATGTAGTTATGATGTTATATTTGGAGATGAACTGTTAATTTATAAAATTATTTACAAATATTTACCGGTTGTACATCTATGAACAGTTCATGCTTTTCTGGATCTGGTGGGCTGATTCCATCAAGTGCCATTCGGTATGACTGGTTTGCTAGATAGAAGTGAGGGAACGACAGAAGTACTGGTGAATCTGGAAAGAGAAGGTTTTAACTGAAGTACTGTCAAGAACACTAATTTTCTGCTTATCACATTTCTACAGTACAAAGAAAGCATGACAAATATTTATTCTCATGTAATATAAAACTAAATTTCAATTACACACAAGTACTTATTATCCTTTACTTTTTATTAATCCAAATTGTGTTATGTAACTGCTGAATTGAACTGGGTACTGTAATCATGAACAAAAGGAATTGTTACACAAAGAAACTCTCTCCTGTATTGGCTTATCATTATCAACTTCTGTAGTACAAACTGATAACACTACACTCCTCAACCTAAAATTTGTCAAATATGCGAGATGTTCTAGTGTTGTGAGTCAACTCTGGTTGAACGGTTGCTTCTGCCTACTTTTATTACTGATTACATGCACTGCATTAGGAAGATCCAACTTCTGGCATGGTTTTCGTTTTGCTGTACATCTTGAAACTTTCGTCTTCCTCACTTATGTAGCTTGCATTTGAACTACCAGGTGAAATGCTGGTTTTCTGTGTTTCTAGTCTTCTCCAGTCTTCCCTTGCTCTTGTGGCACTGCTGCTTCCTCTGGTGACTTAATAACACATTAAAATAGCACCATACATGCAGTCAAGTGTAAACTCTCAGCAAGTAATGCATCAATGGTCCCCTGCACATATCCTGTACACAACCCAGTCAGGAGTCAAATGGTGCACAATTATCAGCTGCCTAAGTTATGAAGGCAGACATGCAACCTCTGCTACTTCCTACAGATTTTCTCTAATACGGCATCCAAGGGGTCCATAACATACAGCAAATGCATGTACTGAATTTAAACTCTATGGCAGCACTCTGTAACATTTTGTACGACCAAGGCAATAAATTTTGTAAGGTGATAAATTCATGTCAAGAAAACTATATTTCATTTTCTATTTTATTTCACTTTGCTTTACAAAGTGTTAATTCAACACCTGCTATGGTGTGGCTGAATTCTAATTGCTTTTACATTGTGCACACAATTCTATTGAATCTTCTGCAATATATTATAATAATTTTGAAGTTAGAGACATTTTATGCTGGATGAACGTTTCTGTGCATTAAGATCGCAGACTGCTGTAGTTACTGTTGGACCAACACCTGATATGTATTCATTATAAAATGTTAAATTTGAATTAAATGATAAATTGTTGTTGTGTAAACTACTTTGTACGACAGGAAATTTGAATCTCACCTTACATGTAATTCTTTTGTAAAAATATCTTTGTGATACATCACCTAGTCACTTACCTTAACTCTGTAGGTGACTGAGTTAAACATCTCAGTAATTTAGCCTGTCAGTCATTATGATTTTTCTCCTCTGGCACTCCTCACCAGAACTCAATTCTTTTCATTGAACATTGTTTATTCTCTTTAACCTTGCTTTTAATAACTTTTAAATATTGAATTATGCAGATTCTTTTGTGTGAAGATGATTTGAAAATGTTTAATTTCTTCAAACAACAAATTCAATAATTCAGTAAATTTACTATCAAATCTTGCAAGAATCACTTCCGATACTATATTTTCTTCACCTTTTTCTCATTCTATTTCTGTATTTACCCATGTTGTCCTACTTCCAGTTTCCTTGTGACAATATTGTTCGAATCATTAAACAAATTAGCCAGCTAATCTCTTCTTAGTTGCGAAGATAGCCAGTGTTACTCAGAGGAAAAAACAAAGTAGGGAAAATATTTCTTCTCATCCTCATAACAAACATTAATATATCTACTACCTTCCAATGGCTAGAAATAACTTAAAAAAATTTCACAGTTTTAGGTGAAGCCTGTTTGTCTAGTACATTTAAATTGACATCAAACAAACTTTCATTACCAGTTATTTACTCTCTTCTGATATAAAGCCATACACACAGCTGCATGTAGTCAAATCAAAGTGAAACTCTAATAACTCCTATTTTAACAACTTAGTGTGCAAAATATTTAGTCATTCAGAACTATTAATAAAATTATCGTATCATAAATTGTCTTACAATTCAATTATAAATTTTTTCCTATAAATGTTTGTCATTTTCTCGTAGAGGTCTACTCGTAACTAGTGAAATTAGTGGGTTTCTTAATAGCCATGCCATTATTTTACTTATACTCAACTGATATTATAAAACATGATTCTTACTTTACCATATACAAATGCAGATTTTTACTACTAACCAACACCTATTTTACTGTTCATTAAATTGCAAAAATCTCTCAGGAGTGTGCTTGTAATTTACGTTACCAATGCTGCACATGATATTTGTAGCTCTATTTTGTTCAATTTTCTAAAACCATTTCAGCTTATTTCTCTGAGCATGTGGCTTGCTTTTTCCCATGTAACTTAGGTATAATGCCACACAAGTACTCTCCTCTCTCCCAACTTTGGAAAAGGCATGAAGTTCTTTCTTTTCAACATTTGACTATCTTGCATGCCATCGGATATATTCGTTGGTGAATGAATATAAACTACTGCTGTAGCTAGCATTCAAACATATCTTGCTGTGGTAGGTAAATAACATTAATTATAAAGAAAGAATAAATCGTTAACTTAATTTTCCTGAATAACATTTTGAAACCAAGCCACAGTTAATGCAGGCCAATGCTGGAATCAATTTTTCTCTTCACAAGAATCTGGGACAAATTGTCACTCCCCTCTCACAAGTGATTGTGACCATTATTGCTGGTTTGCTTTTCTTCTCTTTTATTAGTGGAGAGATATTTATTAGTTGTAAAATTTATAAGATATATGCTTTCATCTGATATTAAGTACTACAAACAAACCCCAATTCATTCTACAATTACTCAAAAAGTTGTGGTGTGAACCATTAAGACCATATTCACTCTTTACTACATACCTCCAGAGTTTGACATAGACATTTTAAAATATGGCTGGTTGCTTTAAAATCCCATAGTGCCTTAGAAGTTTTGGTAAAATGTTCGAGAAATGAAGAGAAGTGGGAACAAGTATGTTAAGACGTTATGAAAGTTCCTGATAAGTGGGTGATTGTGAGTATTGCTCTCAGTGTACCGGAAAGTGTGGTTGGACACAGTGTAATAAGATGATTTTCTTTTCCATGACCAATGCATCCATAACACCTGTTTATGTACTCTGGCCTCTGTAACATTTAGCAGTTATTTCTGATGCAATGATCTCGTTTACTGCAAAAATATTCAAAGTTCTCCAACAATAAAAAAGAAGAGTAGCAAACGAGCAATAATGGAGCACTGTCACTTGTGGGAGAGGGTTGAGTACAGTTTGTACCAGATCCTTGTGAAGCAAAAATTTATTCCAGCAGTACCCTGTATCTAATGCTCGGTTTCTAAATTTTACTAAAGAAAATTTATTTAACAAGTTATTCATTATTCATACTTTATCATTTATGTTATTTACCTACTGAGTTAAAACATTTTTGCACTAAAAGAATTTTCAAACAAAAAATTTGTTCTGAAAATAATTTCAAAAGTGATTTAAACACAGTGCAAAAATTCCTGAAATACACCTGTTTGCAACACTTTTACAATGCGATCTTGAAAAAGTTATTATGCTAATCATGTAAGCTACAATATACAAGTTGTGTAGAATGAGCTGGTTACTTTTATGATTATAAATATTGGCATTTTTAACAAAGGTTGGCTGTTGTTTTGTCATAACTTAAATCCATTGTAGCTGAGAATTTTATTTTTTCCTTCCTAATACAGAATATTACCCTGTTTCATAGTAAAATCTCTGCTGTGTGTCAGAATCTGATACATGATCTCTGGTTTTTTAATACTGTATGAAGGCCAACCAACCACTAGCCAAAGTCAAGTTTTATTTAAAACGTTTAATTTTACATGTATAGTTACATTTCTACTAATATAAACTACAATGAGCATGAATTTTTTCTTCCTCTCTTCTGCCATTATAAAAACAATTATTTATATCAGAAGCCATAAGGCAAACTCAAATCAAATTTGGGATTCAAGTAATATATAGGAAGCTCATAAAGCAATTGTAGTTTATAAACATGATATAATGTATTCACGGTAACTTCAAGATTTTCTGANTTTGTAACTTATACCATTCCATGAATGGAGTTTTTGTAATTGTAAGCTATTTTTGAGTGATATTATAAGATAAAGTAAAAAATTTAAAAATTAATATTAAGTGTGTATAGCCAATATTTGAGAAACTTTTTAATAACTATCACAAAATATGAAATACACGCAGTGCAGTCCCTTAGCTAAATGTTCATCTTTCTTTAAAATATTAGAGTTTACGTTCTAAATTGCAGCCACTTCCTTCTTCAAAAGTATTTAACATTATAATAGAATTAAGTAGACTCCATTTTCTGCCAGACATTCACACTGTTGGAATGTTATAATTTTAGTGATTCTTTGTCTTTCTATACGACATGCTTTAAGCAGTATATATTTTTAACAACTGGAATAAATATAATGATAAGCATATGCCATACCCCTCTGCCATCTTATTTTACACAACAAACTGATTTTGAAAAAACTGTATTTTGATCTGAGTTACAATCTTATTTGTGATGTGTTATAGTAAAATTTCAGATAAGTGTATTATTTGATAAAAATTCTTACTGAAAACTGTGGGCAGAACCAGTATAGTTCATAGATAATTCTGTCAAATATAGTTTACAGGTAATTGCGTCAATTTGCTATGCTTTATGGCACAGCGGTATACCAACCATATTGACACAGGCTGACATTGAAGAAACCATCAGGAGCACAAGGTGGCCCAGAGGGGCAGAAGCACTCGTTATCGGGATTCTTCTCCACTTCGGCGAAAACATCTATTGGTGGGGAAAATCGATATCCTTTGACTCCTCCGGCAGTATCAACTTCTTTCTGAAACCTGAAAACCACACATACACACTGGGCACATTCTTACAGTTAAAAGTACAATAAATGGTGATTACCATGTCAGGTACTGCAGCATACACACTGTAAAAACGCGTTTTTTGCTGCAACATGTGATTTGTTTCTGCAAATAAAAAGCGGTTTAAATATGAACCACTGCAAATTAGGCTTACTACAAACATAATATTTGTTCAATCTAGATATTAATGACTACAACAACCTTGCATTATCGTTACAACAGTTCAGCAGACGTCTTTGTGATAATGTAAGTTACACTGTATAGAAAATGTGTGCTCTAAAAAAACCATGATTAGTAAATTTGAGAAAAGTCAACAGACCTTTGGAAATTGTATTCACTAAAAAAAATTCATTGAGATGGTTGTGAGACTCAAACCCGAAAACCCCTCGTTACCAGCCGAAACCGCTCTTTACTGAACGACTGCTTAATCTTGCTGCTGTGAAGCAACTTTTCATATGTCACCAACGGTATGTGTTTTAATTGTAGCTATTTTGAGTNTGTCACCAGCGGTATGTGTTTTAATTGTAGCTATTTTGAGTTTAAAATTAATCCCAAAAATTACCATTGAAACACAGGCAAACCANTCACCAACGGTATGTGTTTTAATTGTAGCTATTTTGAGTTTAAAATTAATCCCAAAAATTACCATTGAAACACAGGCAAACCACAGAACACATTTCCAAGAAATATTCTTCGTGACAATCTAATAACACAAAAAGTTATTTTGAGCCATCGTGTAAAGTATTACTTTTGTTCCATTTTTAGATACGTATGAGAAGTATAAACATTTAAAATTCCCGTAACTCATTTCATTCTTGTTTTTTAACATTTTGCTCCATCGACATACTTCTTTAAACTATTATTTCAGATTACAACGAAGTATAGTGTAATTTGCTATATAAGTGTAGAAAATAATTTTAGACTTTTGGACACCCTTAACATCGTATTTAAATGTACAATTTTTTTAATTTGCAGACAAAAAAATTAACTTAAGGGCACTGCCTACCGGCTGGTAGCTATGAAATTTAAATAAGAAACTCCATGCTAAAGAAATTTTGCCTCAGTGCAATAATTTTAAAGATAGGCGTTTAAAAAAAATGTATTCTTGGCGAAGTTTTCAAGAGAATTTCCCTACAGCGGAGATGATTCCATAAAATGTATAGCCGGTTTGCTACGGGTTTTTATAATGTATGTTTTAAAGAAAGTACGTACTGCCTATCTATAATGAAAATATACGCTTGTAGGGATTTCCTCATAAAAAAATTTGTGAAGAATACATTTTGTTTGAAACGCGTACCTTAAAATTTAACTAACTGAAGCAAAATTTTCTTAACATGGGATTTCCTTTTTAAATTTCTCAGCTGCCAGCCGGTAGACAGCAATACCCTTAAGATTAAAGGCCGTGCTAAATCAACATAACGATAACAATACCAATATACCAATAAAAGTGAAAGTTGTATACCTGCTCCTTGCTACAACCACGCCTAACGGTGTCAATAGCCAATGCCAATGCCAATGCACAGCTGCATAGTAAGTTGACGAACATTTAATTATCTTGTGCAAGGACCTGAGCGCAGAGAATCAGTATTTACTTTCGTTATCACATACATCAAATTCACATTAACAACTGTAAATCTCAGGCCACGAAGCTAAACGTACATTTCACACCGATTATTATTTTTCATTATATGTGTGCGTGTGTTTTTCTTTAGCACGTAGTTTGTGAAAATGAGAACAGCGACAGTTAGAACAAGTATTCTGAATCCATCAAGACAGTTTACTGACGATATTTGTACGTATAAAGGGGGCCGCGGTGGTGTATTGTTCAGACTACTCACCTCCCACCAAGGCGAACCGGATTCGATTCCCGGTGGTGTCGCTCCCGGATTTTTGCATGTGGGAATCGTGCCGGACGATGCCGTTGTTCGGTGGGTTTCCTCGGGGATCTCTCGTTCCCCCCTCCCCTTCATTCCGGTGCTGCTCCGCACTCACCTCGCTTCACCCTCATCGGCTCTCAAGACTTCGATGTTAAGAGCTGCCCAAATATCTCCATTCTCCACTCCACTATACATATAAACATAAGGTTTATTAAATATATAACAAGTTGGCCAACTAGCACAATTGAAAATTCAAGCAACTATTCGTATATATTTTGATTACGGAAATGAAAACCCGTTGGTCAACAAACTAAAACATCTGGTTTTATTATACCGAGTGTAGTGCAGAATTTTTTTTATCATGGCATTGGTTATGGGCAGAGACCGGAAAATTTCCAGCTAGACTTCAAACACATGTCCATTTCTGATCTTTTTTCAATGGATCACAGTTTAGTAGACACACCCAGGTGAGTTCTGAGCTAATAACGGACATGCAAATAAAGAAGCACTGAATCCCGTGCCACCTGATCTGAGGGAAAACTGGCTACGCACTGGGGAAGTCAATAAACCGAGAACTGAGACTCGAGAATACGAAGTACAGTGGATCTTAGCATACAGGTCGTTTAAAAAGTGAAGTTTTCCTGTCCCTAGTTAAGTGTTATGTATATGGTTATGGTAATGGTTATTTCGATTGTAGCAAGGCCTTAAGAGTTAGTGAAGAGTGAAGAGATTTGGGNATGTATATGGTTATGGTAATGGTTATTTCGATTGTAGCAAGGCCTTAAGAGTTAGTGAAGAGTGAAGAGATTTGGGTGGCTCTGAACATCGAGGTCTGGAGAGCGGATTCGGGTTAAGCGAGATAGTGTGGATATGGAGTCACACCGGAACGCAAGGGCGGGGAAAACGGCAGATCCCCGAGAAAATCCGCTGACCAGTGGCATCGTCCGGCATGATTCCCACGTGCGGAAATCCGGGGGCGACCCCCTGCCCGGAATCGAACCCTGTTCGNATGTATATGGTTATGGTAATGGTTATTTCGATTGTAGCAAGGCCTTAAGAGTTAGTGAAGAGTGAAGAGATTTGGGAGGCTCTGAACATCGAGGTCTGGAGAGCGGATTCGGGTTAAGTGAGATAAGTGTGGATATGGAGTCACACCGGAACGCAAGGGCGGGGAAAACGGCAGATCCCCGAGAAAATCCGCTGACCAGCGGCATCGTCCGGCATGATTCCCACGTGCGGAAATCCGGGGGCGACCCCCTGCTCGGAATCGAACCCTGTTCGCTTTAGTGGAAGGCGAGTAGTCTAACCGCTATACTGCCGCAGTCCCTTAGCACGAGCTTAATAATTGGCATGTACTTTCTCTACAATTTCACATTTTCACTTGATCGGTGTATGAATAAAGTGTTTTGGTTCAGGGNATAATTGGCATGTACTTTCTCTACAATTTCACATTTTCACTTGATCGGTGTATGAATAAAGTGTTTTGGTTCAGGGAAAAGGAGGTAGGATACAAAAATGAGCAAGAAAGTGTGTCATATAACGAGACTTTCTAAAGTACTCTATTAACCACGGACACTTCAGGCCAGTGCGAAAGTCTCCAAATTATCTGGGGCCGCTCATTTAGGTACCACCCAAGGCTGGAGGCAAGTCTTAGGCGATCCTCTTTAAGACATTTTTGCTTCTCTTACAAATATTCATGTTGACCCTATCAAAACTTAAATTACGCGCTGCCTAAAAGGCACAGAAAAGTATGTAACCCAAAATTACAGCTGTATGAATCAGAAATAAATTATGACAATTCATTAGATATTTTATACAATATATCATGACATCTCAGTAAGCAAAAACAGTATGGGTGCCAATTAACTCTCATTCTGGCGCCCTTTACTAATTTAGAGAGATTTTATGTACACCCTCCTGGCACCTAGTTGTTTACTCGTTGTAAGGAGCATCCCAAACTTTTCCACTTCGCTCCTAGTTGTTTACACTACTGCATATAGGCCGTTCGCAGTAAACTTAGCACTTTCGAAAGCCTTGCTTATGATGTACTTGTCTTTACACAGTGTATCCTTCCATTACATTTAAAATTACCATTGCCACGGGCCTGATCACTTTATTCATTCGCCGGTTAAGTGAAAACTGCAAGATTATTAGAAAAGTAAATAGTTTACACATTTATTTGTACTTACACTAACACACTTTAAAAAAAACCAGAAAACGCAAGAATTAATATCAGTATTCACAAATGTTTACGTAACATTTTCAATTTAACGTTAAATCATGGAACTACATTCCCTCTATTGTTATTCACTTTAGTGGGCACATGCCAGTCGGTGTGCCCGTTAAAATAGCCTATGTGCGGGTAGGAACAGTAATACTTTTCAAAGGATGATTTCCAAAGGGCTCTAGCAATCGGTGACAGCCTGCACTGAAAAGTTCGTTCCAGCCCACAAAATATATTTAGTTGCCCCCAACAAATTATTTTCTCGAGTAAACAAAACTCGAAAAGCCACAAAATTAATTTTGTTCATCAAACAAAATAAGTGCTTGAATGAACCAAACCTCTGTGTCGGGCCAAAAAAGAAACAGACTGTCAACAGAACATTTAGTTGGATCAATAGTGTATACTTTTTTGGCCGCTCATTTTATTGANAAAAAAGAAACAGACTGTCAACAGAACATTTAGTTGGATCAATAGTGTATACTTTTTTGGCCGCTCATTTTATTGACTACGTTCGAAATTACAGCTCGAGAGTTTGTCAGTTATTTTTGTGACAATAAGGATAGTAACAGTTCTGGTTAGTCTTTTATCGATGCTTAATATTGGCATTAAAATCCTTGCAATTAAAGTTCAACCGGAAACTAATGAGTAAAGGTGTAAAACTTTAAAAATTTACGTACGCACATTGGCCAGTATTTAGTCAGTAATTATACTGACAGAAAATATTTAATGCACACAGAGACAAACAAATATTTAGTTGCACAAACCAAATATAGCAGTTTGGGGCAACCAAATAAGAACAACAAAATAATTTGGTTCCAACAGAAAACAAAAAATTCGGAAACCGAACTGAACATTTCTTGTAGTAATACAAATGCTAGAACTTTAACAAAAACTTGGTTTGTAAACCTGTTGCATTTGTGCTTGTGCAAAAACCGGATTTGCAGAACTACAGAAATATTCTTGCAGTAATACTATGACACTTTTTAAAATTTTACAAGCTTTAACTTGTAATGGTACTAAAAACATTTCCGGCGACTAGCATACAAAAAAAGTTTTTGTAAAGATACAAACCAGCGGCGTGTGATAAACGGTTGCAAGGTAAGCCGGTGCTTGCTCACGGCTGTATATTCTAGGTTCCGCGCGGCAGCAGGAAACAGAAACCGCCGTGCGGCCTAGGGAAACTGAATGCATTCCGACCACTCGCAAGCGAGCAGCAGGGGACCCGTTACTCGTGTCTTGTGGCGTCAGCTGCCGAGCTACGTTTTAGTGGTGGAAGTGGTAACTAGCAAGCGACAGGGTACAGCACAGAGCTGACGCCAGCTTAAGCCGGACTCATAAACATCCGGTAACACCGTCAGTCAGCCATCCGTCTGTGTTTTCGTCCATCAGTTAAAGGCGACTCACAACAATCCGTCGTCCATCAATCCTTCTGTGCGGAAAAATTTCAGTGTGACAACTTAACATCGTGATCTTCCTTAGTTGAAGGTATACTTTGGTTGGAAATACATATTCAAGAGAGAAACATTACTGGTAAATAATTTTTTTCCACGTGATAAGAATTTATACTGAATGATTGTTTACATTTTAAATTCCTGAACTTACCACCGAAGACAAATAAACACATATCCACCGCCTTGCATTTTATTTCAAAGTGTATGTTCGCATCTACGGAATGTCGTCGGAAGGCGGTGGCCCATCCGTCCGTCCGTCGAAAGTTAAAATTCGAAATATATTTGGAGGATTGACGGATAAAAAAAAAAGAAGTTGCCCTGCGATTGGTTGAAGATCACGTGACCGCCGGAACGGACGGGTGACTTGACTGATGCGACGGATGGTTGCGAGAGTCCAACTTTGCCTCGCTGCAGTTCACCACACGCCACCCGCACAAACAATTTAATTTGATTGCACAAGCGAATTTCGTTCGGTTGTATGAGAAGCTATTTTTTTTTTGTCGGCGCGTACCTGAGAGGAAGCTTGCGGCAGAGATCCTTCTCGTAGACGTAGAGCACGGTGTCCTTGGTGATGTGAGGTGGGAAGATGCTGCCGTCGCTGCCGTCGATGCGGTTGCACTGCTGCGTCTTCCAGTGCGGCAGCTGCTTGTTGCCGTTGAAGGTGTCGATGAGGCCGTACTTGGTGATGTCGTCGGCGCCCGTGAACACCGACAGATGGTCCTTCGACGTGCCGTTTTTCTGAAACAACACCAGCGACACTCGCATATGCAGTTTTACAGGCGTCACTGTCGGCTCGTTCGGGTTTACTCCGCAAAAACGCACGAGGGAAATTTAAAAAATATGCTAATTACTTCAACTATGTATCACTATGATGTGTACTTCATATACCGGGTTANCACGAGGGAAATTTAAAAAATATGCTAATTACTTCAACTATGTATCACTATGATGTGTACTTCATATACCGGGTTACATCCCGAGCCGGGTCACTCCCGGATTTTCACAAGTGGGAATCGTGCTGGACGATGCGGCTAGTCGGCGGTTTTTTTTTCTCGGAGATCTCCGTTTCCTCCGCCCTTTCATTCCGGTGCTGGTCCATTCTCACCTCATTTCACCCTCATCAGTTCTTAAGACCTCATTGTTAAGAACCTCCCAAAACTCTCAACTCAACTCAACTTCATATACCTACACACGTTATGAAAATGGGTTTCAAACGTACGAACTTTGGAAATCCAGGGGATAATTCGTAAGATATTATTTCTGTATTTCACAACCTAATTTCAGGAAAGTCACTGCCAATATGGAGTAACTAGAATACTGCACATATGGATCTTATCTACGGGAAGATTCAATATATTTTGTACAGAAACTCATACCACAACTTTCAAACTGATTGCAGAAACATCGGTATATGTTTTTTACACAGAAAACGGAAAGTTGTTTTGCTTAAAATGTTGGTATACGGCATCAGATGCGTAATACACCGGACGCTGAATAAGATAAATAAGTGTTATTTTGTTAAAGAACTGAATTTTTCAACATTCCCAACGTATATAAATAAAGTGTTGCTTTTATACAGCAAAATGTCACTGATTATTGGGCCACAAAATTTCATAATGTTGTCCCATTACTCCACAAAATATAAAACCTGCGTGGATTTAAACCAAGATGTACAAATAGCGACTCATGCTTATGTAGGGAAAATGTCTCATCATTTCATAGAAATTTTACTAACATCAATTTGAATACCCATGTACTAACCGGCTTTAATTACAGGACTATTTTACTCTTGATTTACTTATGTTTCGGTATTTGAACGGATGTTTCTGAGGAGAAGATGCTAGCCTTGTATCCGTTTGTCATGACTTTCTATTAAAGTAAACTGAACTTTCTTCAACGGAGCACTTTCTATCGCTCCTCGGTGTGTGCGTACATCCTTCGTCACTGGCCCCTGATTCCCAGCGTGCATCGTCAGTTACACAACACACAATGTAAGTGAGTACGCAGAGGTTAGTATCTCCCGCGTGTCAAGTGGGTTGTGCTAAATAACAACGTTTCTCTGACACTGCGAACAAAACTAGCGTGGATGTGGTTTCGTCGTTTCTTTAAAACTCGCGCATATCTTTAATTTAATTTACAGCGCATAAACGTCAAACACCGCGAATAAAATTAAAATTAAAATGAACGATCTTGATTTTATTACCTGTTACGTATGAAAGTATATTTTATTAGAGGATAAATACCAACTCAGTATTCCTTTGGCCGACAGTCAGTCAGTGAAAATATATAATAAGCGTTATTAAGTGGGGTCAGTGTGTCAAATGTGATGAAATACAATAGTAACATTGTCAGATTGGGGGAAAAAAGACCAGTAGAATTTTCATTCATACAATGGTTGATATAAGTGATGCAATTCCAGCTTGTCTCTAATGCCAGCAATTACTTCTCGAATTCATTTAAGAGCAAGCTGTACTTCAAACACGTGTACATGTTCTGTTGTCTTTGCAACTGGACCACAGTTTATTAGACACTACCCCAGATGACCTCTGAGCCAGTGACAGATGTGCAAGGAAACAAGCGCCAAATGCCGTGCCTCGTGGCCTGAGTTAGTACAGACCACACACGCGGGCAGCAGCCAATGAACAGACATCTGAGGCTCAAAAATACATAGGGCAGTGGATTCTATACGGGTCGTCCAAAAGGCGAAATTTTCTTTCACCTACCAGTGCATGTGTTAAACAGACTCTTGTAACGCAAACTGCAGCAAAATGGCGTCACTAGTCAGCAACATGACGGAAAGCCGTTCGACTATCAGCGTCTACTAACTTACTCGCCAGCCGGCAGCCTAGCCAACAGGGAATCTTCCGCAGCGTGCGGCAGCGAATGAGAGACAGGGCCCATTCCCAGAGCCTGGCGAAGCCAATCAGAGAATGGGTACGCCGACACCAAAGGAACCGAAACTCCATGTGATTTCTGTATGCATACATTTACTCTGGTTTCAGCGTGCAAGCGAAGCACAGCAATGTAAAGAAAACTACGGGTTTAGTTTCGAAGTATTTCACTGAATATGTGTTTTTCTACTAACTCTTATCGCCTAAAATTGTAGTTTTGTCATTTGTACACATGTTGTTGCACGCCTAGCAAACAGCATGTCCTGAAGTTCACGCATACTGTCTGCATTGCGTGAAACCTGGGTAAAAATGGAGACGGTACAATGAGTAGTTGAGGGTAAGTTTTACAAACACATATATTTTACTCTCGTGGTACATTATTCACTGAAGAGCCAAAAAAACTGGTATAGACGTGCATATGCAAATAACAGAGGTATGGGACCAATCAGAGTAACGCGTNAGAGTAACGCGATGCGGTCGGCAGCGCCTATATAAGACAACAAGCATCTGGCAAAGTTGCTAGATCGGTTACTGCTGCTACAATGGCAGGTTATCAAGATTTTAGTGCGTTTGAACGTAGTGTTATAGTCGGTGCACGAGAGATGGGACATAGCATCTCTGAGGAAGCGATAACATTTGGATGTTGGCGTACAACCATTTTACGAGTGTACCGTGAATATCGGGAATCCGGTAAAACATCAAATCTTCGACATCGCTGTGGCCGGAAAAAGATCGTGAACGAACGGGACAAACGACGACTGACGAGAATCATTAAACGTGACAGACGTGCAACCCTTTCTCAAATTGGCGCAGATTTCAATGCCTCCTACATACCTTCAGGCATTAGTAGAGTCCATGCCACGTCGTCTTGCAGCACTTCTGCGTGCTCGCGGGGGCACTACACGATATTAGGCAGGTGTACCAGTTTTTTTTGGCTCTTCAGTGTATATAAAGATACGAAAATTTCACAAATTCGTTTTAGGACAAGTTAGACTTCAAAAAAACAAGTGAATTTCTGTTTTGTTTGCAATTGGATCGCTGTTTATTAGTGACGCTCCGTTAACTGTGAGCCAATAGCAGACCTGCAAAGAAACAAACACCGAATTCCGTGCCACCTAGTCTGAGGTAAAACTGGCTACTCTCTTGGGCAGCAGCCAATGAACAGAAAGTTGATACTCTGATATACATATGCCAGTGGATTCTAACCTACAGGTCATTTGAAACGCGAAATTTTTGTCCCTAATTACATATCATTCGATTGTGTCTTAGACTATAAACAAAAAAATTTATTGCCTATAAGAGTTCTGGAATCACACTTTGTTCAACAATTTAATTAACTAATTATAAAATACGCTCTATGTTGGGTGATTTTTCAAAGGTTTGATTCAAAAAGTGTGAAGATAGTGCGAATAGAGTATACGTCGTGTATGTTCGCTTGATGTTATTGGCAGGAGCTATTTACGAGACTACGTAATAGAGTATGAGTTGGTTGCTGATACAGCATTTTAATTGATCCCGGTATATGAAAGAAGTATAATGATACTAGAACAGTTTCAAACATGAAATTTGTTCGTTGCAACAGCTACAATAAGGACGTTCGAGGTAAACTAAGCACTTTTGAAAGCCCTGCTTAAAATTTCCTCGTATAGGAGTTGTATGTTCTTCCACCATATGTAAATCTGTGAAATCATTCCAGGAAAGTAATTATTGTTACAACTGTGGTAACTCTTACACTCATGCGCATTGCAAAAAAAAACAGAAAAAGAAATTAATAATTTCGGTATTTGCAAATATTTAACTTACGTTTTTTATTCAACGTTAAGATGTGTAACTTTTTTTCTCCGTCATTACCAACTTTACTGGCCGCTTGTCAGTCAGTGCGTCCGTTAAGGTGAGTGTAGGTAGGAGCAGTGATTGTTTTCAAAAGTTAATTTTAATTTACCATCTAAATGTTTAATAAATATTAATTATATATATATATATTTCGGTGGCTCAAATGGTTAGTGGGAATATCCCTCTGCACTTTTGAGCTGTCATGAATGACTATGTAACGAAACGATACAGAGCAGAACAATACCTTCATTCCGTCCTGGCTTACATGTTATGTTCGGTACGAATGAGCCACTCCACTGAATTACTTACTTTATCTCACAAAAGCTATATATAATTGTGTGAACAGTTTAGAATAAATTCTGCAAAGCTGTCCAAATAGCGGTAGTGTTTTTCTCGCAAAATTATATTAAAAAGTTATTTAAGATATTGTCACAAAAATTGTAAAGAACTGTTGGACGAAATTATGGTTCGCGTCTACACGGCCTTACTGATGTGTCAATAGCCAACTCCATAAACACGAGCTTATAAATTGAAAACGAAGATATCTAACAGTCAGCTGCCTAAGAAATGTATTTGCCAGGTGACAATTGAACCAATGCGGAACCTCTATTTACGCGGAAAATAAATTGCAGTTGCCAGAAAAATAATCTTAATGTCTATTAAACCTGCCAGTTTTTTTTTAAATTCAGCACAAAATTACTTTTTAATTACCAGTAAAATTTTAAAGACCACAAAATAAAGAGTGCTTATTTTGTAATCGTGGCAAAGTAAAATTTGTTTTCCTCGGAAAAATAGTTACGATTATTTTCCACAATTTGTTTTTAAGAGGAACCTTTCAACGCCATATTGAACTATCAGTTTTCTCTAGTCAGTTTATGTTTGAAAAAATAAAATCCCAAAATAACCCCTATACCCAACTAGCTGTTAACCTTGCACTGCAGCACAAGAGAACTACGATCTAATAATTATGTCACAGTTTATTTCTGCCAAAATTTGGCAAAGTCAACATTGTGACATAAATACGAGTTCGTAGTACAACCATTCAGGCGTAAGGCCCGCTCCTCTAAAATCACGTGGCCACAGAATGGGTAAGTTTACAGAAGTTAATGTCACATCACATGTTCGGTTTTCCTTCTGCCTCCAATACTTCAGATCTCCCGGATTTTCAGGCGTCATATGCTCACAGTCTGCAATTTTCGTAATGCGTTTCTTGCATTCACAGCCTGTGACTGGGAATGCGGGAAACAGGACTTCGCCTTGATCCTGTGCTGCTGTATGAAGATTCAAGACCAACTAGCGTTTCTCCTGGATGCGCTTATACCTGCACAAAGGTGCTGCTTTGCGGGTTTCTGCTTAAAATAGCTTAGGCGTTTTTTTTTGGCGTTTTATGACAATGGTATGGTAAAACTGAATTCGAATTTTAATAGGATATCCATTGCCTACAGTGACTACGAAAAAAATTACCAAAGAAACAAAGAACACTATATAAGGATGAGAAACACAAATACAGTAAAAATGTGATTATATAAATAAGTAGATAAAAGGAACTAGAGACAACTATCCAGTTGTACAAACAAGCAACAGAGAAACGAGGACAACAAAACTATGACAATACGAAAACAGCAAAATAACAAGTGACACACACACTGAAGTACGTCAAAATAATTATATATATGAAAGGATCAAAAGTTATAATGAGACAGTCTGACAGTGAACGAAACAAAAAAAAAAATTGCATAAATGACACTAGAAAACATCAACATGATTTAGATACAAAAAAACAGCAAAAAAATTGCCTGATTTATAAAAGGATCCAGTCAGATAACGAACATCACACATCACAAAGGACAGCATAGGTTTTATAAGAATGCAGAGAACCAAACAGCCAGAAAAATATTTGTTCGTATAAGGCTAAAATATATTTAGTTGCTCCAACGAAATATTTAGTTGAGTATGCTAAACCTTAAAAGCGACCAAATTCAATTTCTTCATCTAACAAAATACACGCGTGATTAAAAACGCCTCTGTATTGGGCAAAAAAAAAAAATTTGACCGTCAACGAAATATTTTTGAATCAACTGTTAATATGAGTTTGACCAGTCATTTGATTGCCTTCGTTTGAAAATACAGCTCGAGAGATTGTTTGCATTTATTGTGACAGTTAGTATAGTATCAGTGTTTGTAAGTGAATATATTAAAAGTGAATAGTGGTATCAACACCCTAATAAAATAAGTCTAACAAGAAACCAAAAATTAAAGCTATACATCTTAAAATATTTATTTTTGCACTTTGTCCAATATTTGCACTTTATGTATGTAAAAATATTCCGATTGCAGTAGCAGTTAATTAAGTGGAAGTTGGTAAGGCGTAGCACTCTGGTGTAGCTCGTATAGGTTAGCATCTCGGTCGAGCTTCCAAAGTTGTTATATTAAGCTAAACTGTGTAATGTAACGTGGAGCCCAACAAATATTAAGTTGCCCCAACCAAATGTTTGTTTAGGGCAACAAAATAGAAAAGCAAAAAATTAAATAAAAATTGGTTTCAACAACAAAATGTTATATTGTCCCTATTCTTAAAATTAATTAGGTTGCCCCATTCAAACATTGTTTGATTCAACAAAACCATTTTCTCAGTTAAGGGCCATAGCAGTGTTCTCTCGTACACTCTAGAAAATTGTTTGTAAAATTACCGTATCAATGTATACTGATAGTAAGAAAGTGCGAAACGGTAAACTAAATCGCCATACATCTATGGTACTGTTCCTATATTCGCTCACGAAACAGTAAAATGTGCAGGGAAGTCCCCAGCCTTGTATAGTAACGACGCTCAACATTCTTATTATGCAGTCTAACGTGTGAAGTAATTTCAATACAATGTGCCGGCTAAACACTTCCATTACAGTTTAGGAAGAAAACCAAAAATTGGTTTACAGTTTTTTGTTAAACAAAAAATTGTTTACAGATAGTTGTGAACACAATCATACTGTGTTGTTACGGTAACAGAAGAAGATATTGTAAACCCAACAGTGCTGTTTTGTAACTGCAACAGAATGTTCTGTAGAAATCACCTGTTTTTTTCTTTCAAATCTAACATAAACAGTATGGTAGCTACAGCAATTCTGCGGACTGTTGGAAGTACGCTACGATTCTGTTAAGATTACAGAGCTAGTATTGTAGAGTTAACAAACAAGTACGGTAATTATAACAGTGTCGCGGACTGTTAACGGCATCCTCTAATTCTTTTAGAGATTATAGAACTAGTAGAAGTGACAATACAGAAGATAAATAGGAAAATGTTGGTATTGTCAAACATTGTGGGAATACACGCAGTTGCAGGTGAGCTGAAGCCAAGCAGGTACCTCAAAGTGCACGACTCATAGTTGACTCTCTTCACTCGTCGTTTTGCCCAGCGGGTGCGGTATCGTTGCTTTCTTGCCAGAAGCCACACCTAGTCAGATCGGTTGGGTGGCCTCGAGAGGACAGGAGGCGTTAGAAGTCAAGGTCACCGCACCACCAACCACACTTTTGTCTGCGTGACTCCCACTCTTTGGCATGTATAGACTGCTCAGCGTTCACCGAGCACTTGTACAAACCCTGCTTAAAGGTGTTGGATACCCAAAAATTAATTATTTTATGATCATGCTGAACTTGTGAGCATTGTATGTGCTGACATTTCCCTCGAATTAAAAGAAAAAATTAAACTTTGAATTTTTTTTTATAATATGATGCAAAAACAAAAATTATTCTGTTTTGCTGTAGCCATAATAAAAAATAATAACGTACATGTACTAACGAAAAAATGTACAATGTAAACTACCACTTGGCATAAATTTAATCACCAAATAACTGTTCATGCATTTAAAAAATGATAAAAATATACAACAATTTCCTTACATTTGCCATTTTTCATGTATATGGCTTGTTATTTGGTGATTACATAAGTATCACGCGTTTACTGACGGCATTAGTTTACGCAGTAAATTTTTCATTTGTAAAAATTATTTAAGTTGTTATTATGGCTGTAGAAAACCAGAAAATCTTTTGTATTTGACATAAAATTATTTTAAAAATATGATGTGTAATTTTTTTATTTGAGGAAAATGTCATAACATACAATGCGTTCAAGTACAAAAATGGGTTGTACGAATATAAAATCATGAATTTTTTGGTATCCAACAACCTTAAGACCTATACAATTTACTTCTCAATTTGTATCCTGCTATATGTAAATTCAACATTGTCATGAAGCCTGATCACTTGATTTATGCACTACGCCAGTGAAACCACGGAATTGTTTGAAAAGTAAGTATGTTAATAATATGCAATTCGCACTCTATAATGTGTATAGAGCAATCACTAACTTCAATGGCTGTAAATTTAAACATCGCGCTGGCAACACAACGAAAAGTGTTAAGAACTATTTGTATTGATTGGATGCCAACTTAACAAGGAACCCTGCAAGCTAGTGTTTCTACTTAGTATATATGTAAGAAGTCGTACAAAACCATTTTCAGTTAACGTTGAACCATCTACAAGCAGTTTTGTTTACGTCAAATGGAATTTGTCGTGAATATGATTTCTAAATAATAAATACATTTTCACATAGAGAAATATTTTGATGTTCCCTGGCATTCCAACAATGCATATGTGACGTCAAACAATTCAAGTGTTTAGAATTATCAGCGAAAGTCACTTACGATACGCACTGGAAACACATGGTCACCTCATATCAGACAACCGCGTTTCCAAAAAAAACAATAAATGCGTAACAAAAGTTTTTAAATTCACCTGTTAGGGACTAAGATTCAACAATCAAGATACCATGAACTTGCAAGATTTAACAAGTAAATGTTATTGGGACAACTTTTCCGCTATCTGTTGGCCAATTTTTAAACTGAGCGCGTGGCTTTCCTGCTATATATTGGCGAATATTTGACTTAAGGGTGATTTTTTCATACGGGTGCTATGGAGGATTTTTCTAAACCGCAGAGCCATCACATAATAATTTTTAATGTTTCAAAAATAACACATTTTCATTTTAAAACTGTTTAATTTATTTGTTCAGGATGTTTCAGCTAACGTGGAAACCCCAAAAACTTCCGCAGTGATTACAGGTCACGAAATGCTGATTATACTAAATGATAGTACGTACATGGGCGAGTAATTTGCTGCATAATGAACATTCGTGACAAGTGTGTGGATAGAGACATTGAAACCACGTATGATTCGTTAACTGGAAACATGCATTTATCTCAACGGTATTTGAAAGTACGTGCAAAGAGAAATTCAGCGATATTAGCATTTTCAATTGAAAGTATCGCAGGTCCATTGCCCTATTCTACTGGCCCACCTAAATGAATCATCTTCGCACATAATTTTTGGCGTTTTTGCGATACTTTCAATTTCAATTGCTTTATCACTACGTTCCTATTTGCACGTGCTTTCAAACGCCGTTGAAATTAACGTATGTTTCCGCCTGACAAATCATTTGTGGTTCAATTTCTTTGTCTATACACGTGCTACGAATATAGTCACTATGGAGAAAAATCTCACCGCCGTACGTGCTATCATTCATCGAAACCCACAATTCATGATCTGCGATCGTAGCAAAAAATTTGGGTGTGCTGATCTTAGGTGAACCAACCTATATACTATTTCAGTTCGCTTATGAAAATGTAAACTTAATGCAGTGCAGAATGACGAAATTAGCATACATGCACGAAGCGTCATCCAAAATATACACACAAAAGGAAATGTTAATGTATATTCCAGCGAAGTGTTGCAAATTACATAAAATAAACTCCCTCAGTTTTAATCTAGTTGTACATCTTGTATATGTCTTATGGCCCTACCATTTTCAGATGCCGGCCACATTTGGGCGTCATAAATAAGACGTTGCTGTCATGGAGAGATTCGGGTGGCTCTTAAAATCGTGGTCTTGGGAGCCGGTGTGGGTGAAGCGGGGTGAGTAGGGAGCGGTGCCGGAATGCAATGGCGGGAGAAGCGGGAGATAACCGAGAAAACCTGCCGACCAGTGGCATCTTCCGGCCCGATTCCCACGTGCGAAAACCTAGGAGTGACCCCACCGGGAAACGAACCCTAGGTTCGCCTTGGTGGGAGGCTAGTTGTATGACCACTACACCACTGCGGCCCCGTGTTGCCGTCATACACGTGTTTCTTCATAAATGGATCGGTGGTCGCATTGTGTCGTCAAACGTCTAACCTAGATCAGATCTCTCCTATAACCGGGGAAAACATATCCTTAATAAAACCTACTGGGAATGTTGGGATAGCCAGCGGCTGCAAGGAGACGAGCAGCGTTTCCGGAAATTCATCGATGGATCCACTCGTTGTTGATACACCGGTGCACACAGGTTGAGGTATTTTTCGAACATCAGGTTGATATTCAGAGGTATTTTCGTCTGCTTTCAGGCGCAAATTAATGACATTACTCGCAGCATCTAAAGTTTTCATCGCCCATTTGTAAAAGTTGACGTTCTAATTACTTTTGTATATTAAGGGGTGCTTGAAAACAACGAAGTGGGGGTATGTTAACTTTTATATTTTCGGAGAAAACGTTCGAAAATTCATCGGTTGATGTTTTGGTGCATATCCACCGGATCGACCGGATTTTCAGGACGGTTTAACTGGCGGGTCAATCGGTTTAACTGGACTCAACCAAAACCGCAGTTTCCGATCGTCCGGTGCACATCGGTAGATGAACCGGTGAATTTTCGAGAACGCGGGAGCTGGTNGGGGGGGGGGGGGGGGGGGGGGGGCGTACCCCAGGAAAGTGGGCTAAGGAACAAATCGCCTGTCGTGGCGGCAGTCTTGTGTGGGTTAACGGAACGCTGCAGGTCAGCCCGGGAACAGCTCGACGCCTCAGCGAGCCGCTGAGAGAACACGTGTTAATGGCGCCGTGTTGGGCGGGTGGCGTGCCACACACACTGCAGGGGAATAACTGTTCCGAGCGCCCCGACCGGGATGGCAACCAACGCCTGGGGCGCACACAAGGTTGTTATATCTTGTCCACTGTAAAATGAGCACTTTTAGAAACCCTGCTTAAGGTATAATTTTATGCACATTGTCTATGGTCCACTCACGGTCACTTCACACTTTTCTGAAGCCCTGCTTAAGTTCTACTTCCAGGATATTCCTCCGCCTCGTGCAAACTAAGCTCAACTAAGTCTATAAAACGAGACCAAAGGAAAACGCACTGAATTCGTGCGAACTCATTTGTAATAATATTTTCAATGATAACTATTTCTCACTAGGCAATACTATCACACATCTATTCTCGCTATCTTTATTTATTTTTGTTACAAAATAAATATTAGAATTTATAAATACAATATACTTAAATTTCAATTTAACGAAAAATAAGACATTTTTATGTTAACAGGGGTATAAACGCTTGTGATAAACGACTTATTTAGGAAATAACTAAAAACGTCATACATGGGATGATTTTTAAAATGTTTGTTTCAAAAAGTGTGGAAAACCCGTGAATAGACTGTATTATTCTACGATATGAAATAATTGACATTGCCGTGAACCTCATCACGTTATTCATTGGTGTCAAGAAAGAATGTAAAATTATAAAAAAAAAAAATATTTTTAAAATATAATAATTCTTACACCTATATGCGTTTAAAAACATAACGTAAAATTAGTCATTTCAATAATCACAAATGTTTACTTTACACTTTTAATTCAACGTTAAAACGTTAAACTACTTTCCCATCGTTGTTGCCAACTTTACTGGGTGCATACCGGTTAGGGTGCCCGTTAAAATATACGCAGTAACCCTTTTTAAATGTTGTTTTCAAATGTGCTCACTTTCCCGTGAACAGACTTTAACCCGTCCACAATTGTGGACACGTTCCAAATGAATGAAAGTTATGACCGGAACTGTACACAGCAGGGCAACAGTGCCCAGTCTTGCTTGTGGCTTATCTTATTTGTGGACTTTTCTACACCTCTTTGACATAAATGGTTAATGCTAACATCATCGAACAAGCAGCACGTTGTTCATTGCCTGGGAAAAAAAAATGCTGAACACAAGTACAGTTCATACCAAAAATTATATGGTTGCAACACTTCAACTCGGAAATTAACGTGTGACCGAACGGGTTAACAAAATTACCAGGACCAAATTTCCCTGACTTTTCCAGGTTTCCCCGACAACAATGAATGAATTCGAATGTATATCGTTTGCGCCCGAACGCTACGCCCTAGCAACCTGAGCTAATTTAACCACTCATGAATTTTGTAGTTTATTCTGTGTTCAAGCATTGGCACTACTGTGGAAGCTACTTCCGCAAAGTAATAAGACAGGAGGTCTTTCGTTACACTGGTGAGTCGCAACTTTACGTCTGTGCTCCTTGGCCCACAACCAGGAACATACAAGAAGAGTTGCAACCAAACACTAAACAGGGTTTTGCACAAGAAATACTGGATAACGTTCGCAGACAAATATTTCAAGTTATAAAATTTACATTTTAGTTTCCCGTCAAACTTGTTTTATTAAGATATTCATACCATTAGTGGGCATTAATAAATGCACTTATAAACACTGTTACTATTCGAAATCTCACAAAAATACAAACAAACTCTAGAGCTGTATTTTCGAAAGAAGGCACACAAGTGAATGGCCAAACAAAAAAAAAAAGTTAATTCAACAAAATATTTTGTTGGCAGTCTAATTTATTTTCTCCTAAAACAAAGGTTTTGTGTTTTTTCAAGCGTGTATTTTGTTAGATGAAAGTAGTTAATTTAGTTGCTTTTCAAGTTTCCTTCACTCAACACAACATTTTGTTGGGGCAACGAAATATACTTTTGGCCCTATCCAACTTTCTTGGCTGAAACGAACCTTTCTGTCAGTGCATCGACGCGACTCGAGGTGCAAAAAACTTTGTGGCCAGATCATATCAGCTATACAGAATGCTCATGAAAACCACCGAAAAACACAGTCATGTGATTTCTCACATAAGTATACAAGAAAAATGCATCCATGACATTAAACCTAACGCACTTCCTAAGGGTGGTACACGCCCGTGAAGGTGGCGACGGGAGACAGGTTTATTGAGAGGAGCACGTAACTAAATTTACTTTGGACCTCTGAAAGTACGGTGCGGTGTACCATTAAATTAAGGTACACTACGGAGTTCGTCGGTGAATTTCGTGAACACTCTGTATAAGACGCGGTGCGCCCCTGTCTCGGCGGTCTTGAATGGCCGTTTGTGGCGGGTGCGTATGACGATGGGACGAGACATGCAACGACGTGGTGACGCAGGGCGTGGCCATCGGGAGACCGGAGGTTGAGAATAACTAGTTGGACGTGAAGATTAAGTGACTACGTAGTAGAAGAGCATCTTCACACGGCGGCACAATAGTGGCGGCACAAACAAATTCTATGGCGCGTTCATGCTGGTGCAATGTAATTTACTGCACCCACAAAACTCGCCACCAACAACGGGGCAGTACTAAAAATGGAGTTGGAAGAGGTAGTCTCGTTAATTACATTTTTTTTTCTTTCCCGTTCACGCAAACTCGATAAACATACGTAAATTATTGGGTGCACCTGATGCAAAGAAAAATAACTCAATGAAATGTGTTTTTAATTCTTTCTAATGTTACCTTCGCAAAATTCCGAGACAGCTTCAATTATGGATGTGTAAGTGTTGAAGTAGGAATTTTCTTGATCTGCACTCGTTTCGAACACACGTTGCTCAATTTCCGGACGAACACTTCTCAGGGCACCCCGAGCAGAAACAAGTGGTCTCACATCTGGTCGCGTCTCGAGTGAACAGCTTCACACAACACAATGGACTATGTGACGGTGCCTCATGCGATCACGCCTGCCCTCCTGTACGATTCTAATGGCGCGGCCACAGCTACCGTCATTGTCCCGCGCTACAGGCTTAATTTCAAACCTATGGGCAAACGTGGCGGCTCCGTGTGAAAGGGCCCTAAGGGTTTTCACTATAATAATTTAATTACAATTGAAATTTTCACAATAAATGTGTTTATGTTTATACAATCTATGTATATATATATATATATATATATATATGTCGAAAAAATCAACCAATTTTCATTCTGTTTTTTTATAAACCTTCCTTTCGTTCCCACGAGTGTTTGTATACCCTTATTTTTTATCTATATTACCTGTAAAGGTACTAAGTCTGCAAAAAGCTCATTTTTGCCATGCTTTCGCGTCAGGAAGCGCCTTTGTTAACAGCTGTCTGTTTTAACATTTCAGTTTGTTGTTCTCAGTGTTTTTTTACATATATACATATACTTATATATATACATATACTTATATCAATTAATTTCACAGAAATTAATAGAACCAAAAATTTTTATGCCACAGCAACGCGTGGCCGGGTAAGCTAGTTGTTAATAAATTAGGACATTGTATCTATAACACTTGTTTTGACTAGGAATTGCATCTCTCGCGAATTTGGATACGCCATAGGCAATTTTTTTATAATATGTGAGCTTACCCTAAAAATAATGCCACACTAACGATGTCTTGCGCATTGTATGCCAACATGGTAAAGTGAAAATCTGTTGTTTCATGTTTGTTCAAAACGTTGTGATTGTTTCGTAGAACCTTCTCCGCCAAGCAAACGCTAAATACAATGTTTATATCCCTACAGGCCCTACTGCAAAGGTGCAACTCTTTGCCTTGCATGCTCCTTGGAGAGAACTTTAATAATTTATTTGCCAATACAGTTTCTACACGACTGCCAAAACTGGAAAAAATTGTAAAGGCCATATTCATTATGTTGGCCAACCATGCTCAATTTTGTCTGGGGGCTCTTGTTTTTCCGTGAAAAGATTTCAGGACAATTTGCGTTCCAACGAACTTAAGTTCAGAACAACTTTCGTGATTTGATCATTTGATTTTACACGTCTGCAGGTGAATCAAGGACGACCAGCATCGGAGGAACATATTTCTGGTTGGCTCACTCATGTAACAGACTGCCTTCACACAAAGACATGCGACCACACTGTTAGAAATTTCTGTAGATTACGGCAATGAAGAGTTAATTTCCGGAAAGGCACTTCGTAATGACGAATAACGGAACTGAGCTCCTTAAATATAAAATACGTAAGCTCTTCCTATTCTTATGGCTTCTATTTTGAGACACGAACAATGCAAATGATACCTCAAGCGTATAAAATCCCATATTCAAAATACTACTTCGCGTACAATAGCAGTAGATGAGTGGCGAACCGCTCATGGAGTGTAATTCGTTGATTCTTGTTCAAATTCCGCTACAGGACAAAACCTTCTGTATACACCGTGAAAAACGCACATAACGAAAATAAAACTATATTTTCGTAACCTCGTTTTATAAACCGCAAAAATAGCAAGTGCTCTAACGCGACATAAAACTAAAGCAGGCGCGTTCGTCACTTTCATGTAAAATACATATTTACAAAATACTTCGTGTAAATGTGTGGAAGGTGAATCTTTCGAGATATCGATTTTTAATTTTTCAATTCGTGTTCAAATCCCACTACACCACTAATTATTTAAACTTTTTTTTATTTATTTGTTATACACAGTAAAATACATTACGAAAATAAAACTCTTTTTCTTACCCCTGTTTTAAAACCTGAAATAAAAAAATCGCACTCACTCTAACCTGACTAGAAACTAAATGGTGCATGCGTCATTCCATATAAATTCCGCGTTTAAACCACAATTTTTTGTAAAGCAAGGTAGGTGAGTGGATAATGTGTTGAAATAGCAACATTTTTTCCGAGTTCAAATCCCGCCACCGGACAACATTTTTTTATTTCTTATAGTAATTTTTATACACGGTGAATCACCCACATAACGAAAGTAGAAAGTTATTTTTTTTTGTTACCCCTTTTTATAGAGCAGATTTAAAAAAAAACCTTGCAGGTTTCTGGAAACTTTCCGTACATTCACGGAGATTTATGTAAAATTTACAGAGAGAACGTTATTTAAAAAAAACGAAGACACTGTAATTTAACGCAGATGTCTTGATAATTTTTAACCAGTATTTTTCGTAATTTTAAGGGCATTTTTTCTACTGGTGCAATGGTCAAATTACGATTGCAAGTGTGCACATAGGATTTTGAAGTTATGCTTCCTCGTAAATCTTTTCGCGAAAAACAAGTTGCCCCTACGATGTCAATTAAGATTAATTTATATTTAAGCAATATACTACGTTTTCTGGGCACTATTATCACTCGCGTTGTTACGTCACAATTATTTCTTTTTACAAATGCAGCTGACAAAATGTGAACCATAATCGCAGATTAAAAACGCTTTTTGTGAGAAGAAATGGCGTGGCAGCTACTTCACCCAAGGACGATTTACTCTGTGATCAGGTCGAACTTGTCAGTATTCTTACGCAGTGTCGCAAGAATACACAGTGTCGCAATAGCGTAGAAGCGAAATGGCGTGATGGCTCTTGTCATGTACGCGTACTCAGTCGTTTATTGGCTGCGAATAAATGAACAACTCACAATTGCGAGCCCCAATCACGCACTGGTCACTCAGAAAGGGAGTGGTTTCACATTTATGCAGCAGCCAATGGAGAAACGGCGTAGGCACTAGTGTCTAGTGTATACAGTAGGTACTACGAAGTTCAGTCTGGTGACAAATAATAGGCACGAATTTTGCACGTATCTAGTAATAAGTAGAGACCTGAAGAATTCGTGGATTCATTTTGGGACAAGCTAGAATTCAAAACACGTGTGTTTTTATATAACTTTAGCCATTGGTCCACGCGGTGTTTGACACCTCCTGGACAACTGTGTCCAATCGTCGCCTTCTACTGTGACAGCAGACAACCAGTGTGCAGTTGATATCGGCATATTTGTACGTAAGACTGTAGAGTTTGGCCTGCAAGTCATTAAACTCGCGAATTTTTCAGATCTATACTAAGAAGTTATTCTCCTTTTGAGTTGACTATACTTGATTCAATCACAAACAAAACACAACAAGCATTAATTCATTGATGGAAAATTACCCAGGACACACGAGTGCTCATGAATACCGAGATGAGATAGGCTCTTAAACAGCAAACTGCAGCTACAAACGCCATCAAAATGGCGTCAATCTCCAAAAACGTGGCGCTACACCGTTTGCCAATAAGGGGCTGAAGTTTACTTGCCAGGCAGCAGCCCGACCAATACGGAATAGTTCGCGGGACGCAACAGCCTATTAGAGAGAAGGTCCACTTTTACAGCCTCGTGAATCCAATCAATGAATGACCACACCGAGAGAAAAAAAATATGGCCTTAGAAACCATCTAGACTGTTAAAATAGGGACTGCAATCCGATGGAACCATCTAAATGTAGTTAACATTGATAGTGATGCCAGCAGAACTGTTCGTTGTATTCCTATATGTCATTGTATTTGCTAGATAGAACCTCCAACAGAACAATTTCAAGGTATTTGGATTGTAACCACAGCAACTGGGATTGTAATAACCTAACATAATATTCTGCTGCTCCTAACCTCGAAACCGACTACATAATGGTTCAGTACTACCAACATAACAATATTCTGTAAAATTATTTCAATTCTGAATGCTGTGGGAACAGTAAGAATATTTTTGAAATGCTCTGTTAGAGGTTCTGTCTATTTTGTTGTGGGAACGCGGTGCTCTCCTCTAGGAACCATATTCACAGTAGCAAATACAGTCAAATACAGGAATACAACATGTCTGTTTTGTTGTAGGAACGCGGTGCTCTCCTGTAGGAACCATATTCACGGTAACAAATAGTCACATACAGGAATACAACATGTCTGTTTTGTTGTGGGAACGCGGTGCTCTCCTGTAGGAACCATATTCACGGTAACAAATAGTCACATACAGGAATACAACATGTCTGTTTTGTTGTGGGAACGCTGTGCTCTCCTCTAGGAACCATATTCACAGTAGCAAATACAGTCAAATACAGGAATACAACATGTCTGTTTTGTTGTGGGAACGCGGTGCTCTCCTGTAGGAACCATATTCACAGTAGCAAATAGTCACATACAGGAATACAACATGTCTATTTTGTTGTGGGAACGCGGTGCTCTCCTGTAGGAACCATATTCGCAGTAGCAAATACAGTCACATACAGGAATACAACAAACAGTTCTATTGGTGTAACTACTTATTTCAACAATATTTATATGGTTCCTACAACCCATCAGATGGCTGCCCATATTTTAACGTTCTAGATTGTTCATGCAACCGTATTTTTTTTCTCTCAGTATAATTACTGATTACGTTTATACTTTTCGCGGTCAATAACGCCTAAGTATTTGTACAAGGTCTCCACAACAATATCCTTGTATAATCTTGGAAAATTTGCCTATGCAACTATTCCAAGGATGTAATTAGATCAATTGCCTATAGGTGCTAATGTGATCTGGTTATTACTTGATGTATATATAATTTTTAACACGCTGAATAACTGGTGTTTCCAAGGAAAAAATTCTGAAAAATTGAATTTAACTCATGAAACTATTTTTGGGGAATGCTTCTGCTTGTCATTGCGATTGAAGCATTTAATTTTCAATAAAACCACAGTTATTGTAAAGCTAGTATTTAAAAAATCTCGCATTTGTTTTGAATATGTTTTCCAGCTCAGAGAAGATAACATTATTTGAAACAATACGTTTTATCATTACTAAACCAACCTTTAACCTTTAATAGTTTTTAAACCAAATATGCATTTCAGTTTCAAAGAATTAGCTATAACGGTTTATGAAAAGTTTTCACTTTGAAATAATTTTTTTTGAAACACGTTTATTGAAAAAAACCAAATTCGTATAAAGAAGAAATAAGTCTATTTTATGTACAGTTTCAGATCGTGTGAATACGAATTACTGGGAATAAAATTATCCTCGCTTTAAGTAAACCATTTTACAATACACATGTACAGCTTGAGATAAGTTAGGTACAGCTACTAAAACAGCTGTTGTAAAACAATAAAAAGGTTTTTTTTTTAACTAAATGACATGCTCCTTTAATCAACAACCACTCAAACGTGATTTAAATATCGGTTCACAGATAACGTTAGAGACAATGGCCACATAAGACTGTTATTCACTTAAGTCAAATGTCACAATAGCTTGCGCTGGTTATGAAACGGTCGATGCACTAAAGTCAACACGACTAGAAATCACGGTATACAACTTACATCTGGCTGACCTTGATGTAAGCCGCTGATGTTGGAGTGCTTCAAAACAAACTAACAGAACAAGACGACACAAATAATCAATGAAAATAGTTGAATATTTAACATATATCCCTTCAAAAAAATTATGTAAATAAATTATTATCAATCAAGGTCTTCAGAAGGATATTTTTGGATTTTCAGCATCAGTGGAAAACACTGAAAGAAAAATTCATGCAAGCTGTAAATATGATTTTATTTAAAACTCTTATTAACATTTAAAGAAAATGTTAACATGCAATTTAAATAATTTTTGATGAAAGAACGAAGCTATTCTTAAGAAATAATTCGGTCGTAACCATATGTCTTTCGGCAGGCTATGGACTTACCTTAAATTTTTTTGGAAGAACACTAATTTCGAAAGATTACTTACATTAATTCTGTGTACATACTACTTTCATTTTTACTTCTTAATTTGAGGAGGAATGTTTTGTGAATTATACAGAAGGAAACTATAAGCAGATGTCTAGAAAAACTATGTGCAATTTATTCCAAACATGTTGTCATATACACAAAAAAAAATTTCAATATCTCAGATCTGATGTAAATATATCATTCTGGACACTACAAAAAGTTTTTAAAGATTGCAGAATATGAAAATAATAACGCTTTCTGCAAACTGAACAAGCAACGATTTGTACCCATTTCTGATTCGACGTTTACAGCCGGTTAATGTACATTATACATAGGTAAACTTACATATACTGCACATGGAATGAATAGAACACACTACAAATTAAGCACAATGTTTTTAAACTGTAAACTGAGGTTTTCCTTCTTATTTTCGGATGTGGAATAATTACCAGACAATACTATTGTATGGTTGTTTGCACTACAAGGCAAGTTTCCTAATGTGCATTAATGTGTTCTATTTGTATTGTAAATTCTAACAAATGTATTAAAAATTATTTGGGAAAATTTTTGAACTGCACGACCGTGGCAATACAATTCCAGAACCCAATTTTTCAACTGTGTGACATATGAATGGCAACTTGATAAGAAAATAGTAAATAATTGGAAAATTTTATTCACTATATATTTTTTAAGCACCAAATAAGAATTTTAACCCAAAATAACGATTCGTGCAAATTTCAGAAATTAATGATAACTTTTTATTATACGTGGTGTTTTCTTACATCATATGAATGCCACGTTGCGATTTCTTTGAAATCTGACACTTGGTCTTCCTTTGCTGAGGCTATTTTGAAGTGCAGAAATGTTCATTCAAGTGAACCGCATAACAGATTTGCAAAAGGGACAATTTTTATGACCCTACGATGACATCGATATTTATTTTCAGCGGTAGCCTAACATATTGATTTTGCTCGATTTTGATAAATATACGGAAAAGGTATATAAATTTCAAAATCCTATAAATCCTTTGATTTGTGCTTCAAATATTTTTTTCCCCAATTGCCACACTTTTCAAAAAATATTCTTGAACGACCGGGCTGGGCATAGAACCTTCTTCTTCCCCGAATGTAAGGCCGGTATGTTTCCATTGCGACAACCCTTTCGGCTTAAATTAGAAGCTTGAAACCACGGTGTTTGAGTGTGATGCATGGCCGTTTTTATAAATAGATTGTGGTTAGTTAGTTTGTTCGAACTCACCAGATTAACCACCCCGTATATAACTGGTAGGTGAAAAGGCAATAATTAAAAAATAATATATATATATTTACATCTGAAACGAAAATTTGGTTGTCTGTTGCTGTGCCCACAAGACGAATCATTTAATGATGTGTTCCCGAACTCTTAATTAAATAAATACACAACTAGAGATGGTTGGGTCAGGGTGCCTACCTTACAACCACAAATTTTTGGGTTCAGTTCTTACACTGTTGCAAGAGTGCGTCTCTAAAGGTAAGTTTAGTTACACGGTGTATGTCTGGTAGTCATTTAGAAATCCAAGTTGTTACGTGGTTTTATTTATATACTATTTTTTAAGTCACAAATTACCTCGCCTAACATTACACAGGCATTTCCAAATCCTATCAACTACAGCCTCTTGCAAGAGAGGATAAATTCCCTTAAGATAACATTTAAGACGAGATGGTTGTCACTTATTTGAGATTTGAGTAAAGTGTGTATGCTTTCACTAAGTTACAAATGTGTTTAAAGTGTCACATTTTACTTACCAAACAAATCCTAAATAACGTTTATACTAGAATAGCAAGTTAATCACAGCAGCAATGCATTACACTCGCGCCGAATATAAGGTAATTCACCTCTCTCTTACTCTAACTCCCTATCTCTCTCTCATTCTCTTTCTTTTCACTTTCACAACAAAAAGGTTTATATAATAGTTCAGAAGGAATGAATTAAAAAAAATTGATTTAATTTAAAAAAATACTGCTTAACATATTTTGTAAGAGTAGTTCGCAGATATTAATAACTGTGCGACAGCAGACAAAGCGTTATTTTTCCGCTACTGAATCAGGAATTGAAGAAAATATCTCAGTGGTGGGCAAATATTTCGTTATCCGCCACTGATGTTGATATTTTCTTTGCTTAAACAAAATTAAATAAATAATTAGTTATATGAAACCACAACTCCTCAAAGTTGCATAAGATTTACATATAATTCAAGTGAAATAATTATGTTCAGTTATAACTGTATAAAAGTGAATTTTTAACATAAATATGATTTTTCAAAACTAATACATAAGCACATTAAAAATTGCTTTATGTATTGCCAGGAGCTTTCATTTGTTTGGACTGACATTTTCACCAAAATACTAAGACACTGTGTTATTTTTAAGTTCTAAGTATTACACGTAAAACTTTAAGTTACATGGCTGCCAAGTGTGATGACTGCATGCTATTTACCTATTTTGTCACTCAAAAAATCAATTTTGTTTTAAAATGTGGAATGATAGTAAGAAATCAAATGACTGTAAGGGCATGGAGAGCTCAGCTTCTTGCTCCGACAATGAAAGCGATATTGGCATGTTCTAGCAATGAACTACCAGTAAACATACAGTACTTGTTCAAATACAAGTGTGCGATTTGTGTGGATGACAGAATACTTGTGTTGTTGTTGATATCGCGCTAATTGCCATTTGTGAGAACAACACGAAGTCCAAACGTCGGTAATTTTTTTATATGTATAATATTTGAAAATAATCTCGTTTGTTTTACCCTTTAAGTTTTCGAAAACTGTTGCAAGCGCTTGCTATCACAAAAACGATGCTCCGTGATAGGTGGCAGCAGGTTTTTTTTTACTCATCACTTGGTTTCGATTTCATGATTTCTTAACAAATTGCGAACTATATTCTGACAAAATTGAAAATTGGAAAATATTCGTTATATTGTTCAATATTGTTTTTCACTAAGAGTTAAGATAATTTTGCCGGTAAAACTGCAAATTTTTTACATTTACATTGAAGTTTGCCATCCTTTACATCGAAAACAAGAAATTTTTCTGTCGATGCCTCACAGCTTCTTATCTTGCGTAAAATTCATGCACCTCTAACTAATCTATCAGTGACGGGTGGCTAGTAACTGCGGACTTGCACTGATCCCAGTCATACAATTTTCTGTGATAATTAATCTTATTAAATTTCTTTGTGATTAATAAATACTTGTGTTGTAGTTATCACAAAACTACTTGTCACGGATTGCATATATAAGCCCTTTTTTTTTTGTATAAACTACCAAACAGTTTTGTTGCAACTAATATTTAGTTTACGGACTGTTACGGATACAAATGTGGAGTTTGTGTTGCTACGCCAATTTCATTGTTGATATCCAACTAGGGATGCTAAAATAATATCGATATATTGAAATAAAGATATATCAACGATATATCGATATAAAAAGTTCATATGTTTCAACGATATTTTATCTAAATCTAGGTTTTTGCAGGTATTGGAAATAAATATAGTTTTATTATCTTTTAATAAGCTCTGTTCTGAACAAAAAATGGAATTTTAAAATTACTTTGTCTACTTTGGCAACATGCACCGTAAGGAGGCGCCACATTTTTCTGCAATTCCCCGTGTCCTCAATATGTAATATTTAAAGCAATTTTACATTTGTCAAGTCATTTAATATATAAAATATCTGATTCTGATGTGCCTAATGTCGATATTTTTCTTTCTATACATCGTTTAGTAAAACTAGACTTTTATAAATAACCAATTTTAAAAATATCGATATATTTTACTGATATCAACATCTCTATATTCTACCTACATCGGACACTAATTGCTTGACAGGTCAATCGTGCTTTAACGTTTTGCCACAACAGTTATATGTGCTACTCGAGGATGTCCCGTTGTATCTGATTCACAGCATGTTATTCGTGCATCATGAGGTGGCACTATATTTCAGTAAAGTGGCCGTGGCCTATCTGATTGAGTGATTTTTGCACAGGTGGATGGGTCATGCAAGGCCAATCGCCTGGCCTGCACGTTCCCTTGATATGAATCTATTGGAGTTTAACATGCGAGAGCATCTCAAGACCACAGTTTACGCAACACCTGTTAAGGACATTGTAATGCTTCACCAGCGCGTGGAACAAGGTTGCGAACACACCTCTTGGCACTTCTGGAGAGTTTGAAAGTGTCAGACAGTGACTGATGCGATGTGTGTAAGCGTGCATTCAGATGCAAGGTGGACATTTCGAGGGCACCTTGTAAGAGTGCATTAATGCTGTTACACAGACAGAGCTGTAGTGACACAAGAAGGGGTGTATCAAGCACGCCTATTAAAATTTCAGCAGGAACTTGTACCACATCCTGTATACGTGGGTTTTTGTGCTGATCGCAACGGTACGGGCCATACACGAAACTGCTTGCGCAATATTTTGCAGTTTACGCATCAGGCAATACAGTGTTTTGCAACCGAATGAAGGTCATGCGGACAAATGAGCAGAAACATACAAGATGTTTGTTACTAGCTCGGTAAATGGTAACTTTCGTGTCATTTACATCCCAGAAGAGCGTTCCGCTTCTCACTGACTACTGCTTTTATTACACATAGACTGCGTTATCTTCTTTGGCTGTGTCACGCAAGATTCTACTAAATAAAGCCAGAAAGGTATATTTACCACCAAAAATGAGGTCATCACATTTGCCACTTCGATTATCTTACTTTTCTACAGCTTAGTTGGAATTAGTACACTTAACCAGCGGAAGCGTGTTTCGAGTATCGCAAGAGGATTATGACCGTAGTTAACTATTAATATGAACTTACGGTTTTGTGTAACCCGCCATATTGAATTCTTTTATTTCTTGCTTATTTCAGTTTTAAATACAACCCGTTTCGAAAATGTTACTATAGCGGTTTAGCTACTTACTTTACCTTTTGGTAAATCGTAACAATTGATCGAATAACTTATAACTATGTTTCAACATATTAATTTTAAAATAGGAATACGTTTTAACTTTTTCAATTACCGAATTACGCATAGAAAAAAATTAGTTGAAAACACTTGCAACTCGAAATATCTAACTAAGATAAAACGAGAAATAATAAATAATAATATTGCGAAAACGTGGCACTGACATGAACACAGGAAAATATTGTGGAAACGGTAAGAACTTCGAGTAAAAAAAATTAATGGAATGTAGTATTCGAAAAATATCTATACCTAAAATTGGAAGTAAAATGCTCGCACTGAGTAATAAATTTATTTAAATTTTTGAACTCCGTGTGACATCGGTAAATTGCGTTACTGCAAAATTTTACACCTCATTGTTTAGTGCTACGATAGCAAAAATAGCCGAACCTCGTGCATATTCGTAGGTCATTGAAATTTCCTGATAGAAACTGGGCACCATAATAAACTGAAGTTATTTTGAACCGCTCACTATTCTTGTTCGAGCATACGGAAATTTATGACACTATCTTGTAATTTTTCACCATCTATTAGTCGTGTAAAATTTAAGTTAGGCGTGTATTCTGTCTAAATTAAGTATTTAGTTTGTTTGTTTACAGATTTCCTTGATTTTCACTCAAGTTCGTAAGTATTTAATTTACATTCGACTGCCATCATTAATTTAGTACAGGAAAAATTCAAGGTTAACTGAGTAAGAACGCTGACATTAATGTTGCCTTGGGAAATGAGTAAATTACTCAATAAAATATTTCAAGGTCCACTACCCGCTACCCGCTACCATAGATAAAATCTGACTGGCTGTAAAATTTCAGCATCTCTACCCACAACAGTTTGTGGTTATCATGGCAAGGATCGCATGTGAACAATTTTTTTCACAGGTCTTAACACTGATATTGGAAGCGGCTTCGCTGGCCGTGCTGTCGATATCCCCCAACGTGATCCGGGATCGATTCCTGGAAGATCAGAGTTCATAATTTGCAGGTGGTGAAACGTGGCGGACTGTCCCGATGTGTTTTTCTCGGAGTACATATGCTACCATCATACAACACGTTCCTTTGCTGCTACCTTAAGAGTGTCATTTCGTTTCACATGACAAAGATTTCAGACACCTGCAGTCCCTTCCACTCTTTGTCAACTACATGCTTCGAGGAAAACATTTTGTAAAGAAATCTTCCTTACGATTATTGGGTGGTCACCACCAAACTATTTTCTGGCGGGCACGTCACTTTAGAGGTGACAACGAAATAATTTTGTATTGGTCACCAAAAAAAATTGGCAAATTGAATTCCTATTAAACAATTTCAGGTTGCCACGATTTTTTTTTCAGTGTGTAAATGGAAGTCGTAGCCTTCGCGGGCGATTGTTTTCATTTCACGGTGTTAAAACCTTTATATTTATAACCTCTGAATCTGTCACTGTCACGATAAATCTTTGTTAATACTCACGGATGGAAAATAATTGTGAATTCGTGTACGAAATAACTGGATTTCAACCACGCTTGGATCACATACTGTAAGACACTTCCTGCACGACTCCACAAAGCAATAAAAAAGCCCGAATCCCGTGATATATGTATGGGTACAGAACAGGTTTGCATACAGAAGTTAAATGGCACCGCGGTGCCTGTGATGTGGGCGCACCTCTTCGCTGACTGGCCACGCTAGGTTCTGGAACGGGCATCATGACTGATTGGCTGCTGTGTGCTGCGAAATGCTCCCCTTTAGCTGGGCTGCTGGTTTACGCTGATTGGCGAATGGCTTGCTGGTCCTTGACGCCATTTTGCAGGCGTGTGTGGCTGCAGTTCGCGTTATAAGCGGCTGTTCCAAATCGGTATGCTTACCTACTCTATGAAATAGGGTAAAACTGGTTACCCACTGTGATAGTAGTATGGAGTATAGACTACACGTGCTTTTATTACTATGAAGTACCAAATTGAAAATCCATACGTTACTCTGTGGTATGGGGTAAAACTTGCTACCCATTGTGGCAGTTGCTTATAATCTTATATTTAAGACTACATCATGTAGTCTATCCTACGTGTGTTTCTACTTTCATGAAGTACCAAGTGGAAACCCATGAGTTACTTTCTTTTATTGGAGAAAAAATGGCTACCCACTGCAGTAGAAACTCATGAACTTACAGCTAGAAACCCGGAAATTTCGCGAATTCATATGACGACATGTTAGACGTCAAGCACATGTACATTTCAGTTTATGCTTCTATTGGACTATAGTTTGTTAAGACATGTTCCGAACGACTTTCGATCAAAGACGAAACTGAAAGAAAAACAAGGACCGAACCACACGCTACCTGATCTGCTGTTTAACTGGAGCGTCAGCCAATGAACTAATAACTGATGCTTTGAGACCTGCAAAAGTTGTGTTATTATTTTAGATCAGGCTAAACTTAATATTGCTGTTTATACTCGCGCCGGCGTCGTTTCTCCATTAGCTGCTAAATAGATGTGAATTCACTACCTTTCGGACTGTACTGCAAGTGATTGAACTAAAGAAATGTGAAGTGTTCATTTATTGGAGCAGAGTTGCCCAGGGCGTGTCAAATAAAGTACTATTGTAAAATGACAAATTTATTACAAAGATACATGTGTTTGAAGTTCAACGTGTGCCAAAATATTAATAACGCGAATTTTGCAGGTCTCTACAGTATGCTCAAATGCACAAAGTATTGTAGAATCTAGTTTGTTTCCGAATGAATCCGCGAAATTGCCGAGTCTCTACTTAATAACTGATACTGTAGTATGGCGTGTAGAAGACTATAGTCTATTCGCGGTTTCTTTACACTTTTTTAATGAAACCTTAGAAAAATTACACCATGTATGGCGTGTTAGGTTGTTTCCTAAATACGCCACGCACCACAATTATTTTATACTTCTGTTAACATAAAAGCGCTTTATTTTTGGTTAAATTGAAATGTTATTTATATGACGTCAATAAATTGCAATATTTAATTCACATTTAATATGAATAAAAGTGTTGAGAAAATGGGTGTGCTGGTAATGCCTGGTAAGAAATAGTTCTAATGCAAAATGTTATTACACTGAGTGAGCACGAATGCGGTGCGCTGTCCCACTGGTGTAATTTTCTAAACTCGGTTAAGCTTCGCTTGCATGAAGCGGAGGGATATTCTGAAAGTAGAACTTCAGCAGGGCTTCAGAAAAAGTGTGAAGTAACCGTGAACGGATCGCACGCGTGTTTCCACTGCCGTGAAGCGCCAACGGAGGATCACAAGCGTTACTCACCCCGTACATGAGTCCGAACTCATCGTACGGCAACTTCTGCTCCTTGGGGACGACGTCCTTGGCGAGCTTGAGCAGCGTGTCTTCGTACCCCCAGAGGATCTCGTGCACCGTCACGTTCACGAACGGCTTGATCTTCAGGATGTCCATGATGGACGCCATCGCCAACCGCAGGAACCGCGCTGCGTGCTTACTCTGCGACGTCGCGCTCTGCGAACACACAAACAGTCCTCAACCAGATTAAACACAGCGCGTGTCAATTGTTAGAGATGGTCGAATATCGCGAAACAATTTTCGAGCCAACACATCTTCTATAACACTTTAACTAGTATATTCTTTCATTATTAGATGAACTAGGTTTTATCTCGGGACAGCTTGTTTGCAGACCAATCACGAACTTTATGCCTTATAGTGTCAGAATCCTCATTGGTCCACCGCAAAGGGGTAGCATCTTCATACATGCACGGCAGAAAATAAGGAAAGAAAACCCTCGGACATGTGTACAGTATGTTGGATTCTGGCAAATAGTCAACTTCTCCCGCGACAAACCACCATCTCCATCAATTGTTGTTGCATTTTAGTCTATTCCCAAGTTTAATGATTCAAACTTCAAGAAAGATCATTTTAAATACTTTTTCCTTAAACAACGCTAATCTAAGTTTCAAGTGTACTTCCGAGGAACACTGTAAAAAAAAATTGCTTAATATTTCGTGAAAGTGCTGGTAAATGTTATTCATAAGTGTCCTAAAACCTCCGTAAAATTACGGACATATTTAATTTCAGAAACGGACTTTCAGTAAATTTCATATAACTTTCCTTGAATTCGCAGAACATCTCCGTTAATTGCCTATTTAGATGTGTTTACTTTCAGTTAAAAACAAAGAGAAAGTGAGAATAACCTTAAATTTTCGCTTTGTGAGTGTTCCACTATATAAACTATATTTAAAAAAATTTTAATATTTTAAAACTAAGAAGGATTATAAACCGATTCCAAAGGTTCCTAACCTGTATTTCTTACCACTCACCTACAACCTTCATGCGGAAAGCGTGGATACAACTCTGGCATTTCCAAAACAGTTTTATAAATAACTTTATCAGTTTTTATTTAAGTTAATGTATTATAAGTGTTGCTAAATGTGACAGACACCTGCTACCACTTTTTTATGTTTGAAAGTATAAGTCGTAGTGGCGTGAATAACCTAAATGCCGCAGAAACGATTAATTTTTGTTTAAAGAGGCAATGAAAGCTTCGTGTAGACTCGACATTGTTCGTTCCCGTAACCTGAAGCTATGGGAAATACTAAGACTATCCATATTTTGAATTTACGGAGCTCAGCTCTGTTTTTCGTCATTGCGCAGTGCGTTTCAGCATATTTACTGTAAATTTCCGTAAATATTTCCGTAAATACACGGCAATTTTTAAAAGTGTAAATATTGAGCATAAGTGCATCTCAGATGTAAGCCCCATACGCATACAACTAGAAGGGAAGGAATTCATGCAAGGAGGCATACATTGCGGCAGAGAGGGAATGGGCAGACATGGTCGGGATTCGGACCATTATTGACTCATAGACCGATAATCGTTGTAGAGCGATCTCGCTGGCTGCCCACAACCAGTCTCCATGTCCCAACATTGAACTTTTTTTTTGCCAACACGTCTAGCAAAAACGGGATGAATTGGATTTGAGGTTAGAAGAATTAATAGTAAACATGTGTTTTGGGATGCTTTAACACTTCCTCTGACCAATGTATAATGCAGTTTGATTAAATTCAAATTAAAAAAAGTATTTAACTCATACAAAAGCGCATGTCATTTAAAAATGAAGCTATAAACATTACAAAAAGTGGTCTTTCCAACACTAGTGTAGCCCTACAAATATAACTGCTATTTTTTTTTTGTGAAGGTGACCTGTCTGCAACAAAGCATTACGCCACTCAACAACAGATGAGTTATATATCAATATATATTTTCTAAAATAAATATTATTAACGATCCACTATTTTCACACGGGTAACATAAAAACAATTCAAGCAAGTAAAAAAAGCATTACAACAATAACTATCAACACACTCATCTAATTGAAAATAAAAACAATATGTATTTAAGCCACCTACATAGAACCCACTACTATTTAGCTTTTGGCACATCTACAACACACTGAATATCAGATATTTTATTTTTCAATGGGAAATTGCAAATGCAAATTATACCATTAAATAATAAACTTTCGGTAAAACTAAATATACACCTTTTAAAGGGAATTAATTACCTTGATGAATAACTTATTTCATCACATTTTTTTAAAACATTTAAACAATTACGATTCATATGACCTACAAACAATAAATTATAAAATTATTTTACTAACATAAAAAAATAGCATTTTACTAACATAATAGTGCTAGTCATTTCCAAATTACGACATAACTAAACACGTTCATCGCTGTTGAACAAGTGACTTTGACAGTTGTGTTCCTTTAGGGTAGGTCAGTGTTGGGTACATGCGCAGAATACGAACCATCAGTCTACCTTATCTTTAAACATTGTATTGCATCCCTAAAAATGGAATGGCACGTTCCCATGACAACGTTAAGCAGACAGAGCAGATTGTACCAGTAGCTACTCAGGGCACTTCTCGCCACTGCAACGTTATGCACGTGGTCGGCGCTGGAAAATTTGAAACTATCTCAACTTATTTTTGGCACGCACACTGCGTAGACAATGTCGATATTGCCCACAATTCAGTTTGTGGTGGTCAAGGCGAGATAATTGGCTAACATCTAAGACTGATTCTGCCTACATGACACGTACACGATGATCACAAATTATGTCGTAAAAAATAGTGGTGCAGATGCAATACCACATATTTCCAAATCACTTAGTGATAAAGGATCAGCAAAAACTGTAAAATATATTCACATTTGCGTTATAAATATTACACAGTTTAATTAATTATATTATACCTACTGACTAACACTTTTTAATTTCTGATTTTATGATACGTATACATTTATTACGTACACGTCTTACGTCAGGGCCACGGTGGCTAAGCGGTTAGACTGCTCACTTTTCATCAAGGCAAACCTGGTTCATTTCCCGGCCGGGTAACTCCCGGATTTTTGCATGTGGGAATCGTTGCCAGACGATGCCGCTGGTTAGCGGGTTTTCTCAAAAATCTACCGTTTCCCCCGCCCTTCCATTCCGGCGCTGCTCCATTCTAACCTCATTTAACCCTCATCGGCTCTCAAAACCTAGTTGTTAATAGCCACCCAAATCTCTCAACTCACCGTCTTTCATCGTGAATAATACGAAAGAAGCGTCTTCGAAGGGAACAGTTTCGTGGGCAGTTATCATGCTCTGCAAGTGCTAACAAAAAGTTAAATAATGTTATGATTTGTTTTATAATCGTTGTAATATTATAGTTGTACTTGTTTAATATAATAATTGTTAAATCTGTGTGTGTTATAGTTTTAATTTGTACCACAGTCGAATCACATTATTATGACCACCTGCTAGTATCCAGAGTAACCACCCTTCGCAGCACAGACAGCAGCTAGACGAGCTGGCAGTGACTCTGTCAGGTGCTGATAGGTCTCCACGGGTATCTGGAGCGAAGCTGTCTGCGGTGCGTCCCACAACTGTTGAAGGGTGCGTGGAGGAGAAGAGAGACGGTGAACACGACGATTGAGGTGGTCCCACAGATGTTCGATTGGATTGACATCGGGGCTGTTTGAAGGCCGGGGAATAACCTTGAAGTCTTGATCGTGCTCTTCCAGCCACGTGCGGACACTTCTAACCGTTTGGCAAGGTACATTATCGTGCTGGAAGATCCCATCCTCCCAAGGAATGACAATCACCATGTACGGGTGGATGTGATCGCCGAGGATGGATTAATAACCAAATATACCAAGAGTGCCATCCACATGGATTATGCGTCCTAGAGAATACAACGAGGGCACTCCCCAGACCATAACACTGCCCTCACCGCCTTGTGTTCGTCCAGCAATGGATGCAGGGTGTCGGTTCTCCGACGTTTCTCGCCGGACACGCTGACGTCCATCCGTTGTATGCAGCTGACAATGTGGCTCGTTGGAGAAGGCTACCCGTCGCCAATCAGCAGCGGCGCAGTCGCCATACTGTCAAGCAAATTCCAGTCCTTTTTGTGGATGCACCTGTGTTAGCATTGGTTCAGGCACCCTCCGTCTACTCCGGAGCCCCATTTGCAGAAGGGTTCGCTTAACTGTTGAGGTAGACATGTTTCTGGATGCCCCCTAGTGCATTTGGACGGTGAGCTGTTTCACTGTAACCTGTCGATTGGCCTTCACTCACCGCCGTAGTGGACATTCACCTCGGACTTCTATGGCGCGTGGAGCTCCGCAGTTTACACGATGTTTATTCCCAATGGCACCATTCGTCCACTCACTATACACCTTTAACACGCAGGCATGTGAACAGTTCACAACCGTCGCTGTTTCCGAAATTCTCCTCCCTTGTACAGAAAGCCAATGATCATCCTGTGCTTTAGCACAAATAATATTGGCAAGAGTGAATTAAAAATAATATATTTTCAAATAATTATACACCAAAACTCGGCAAGGCACCCCTGAGCGATTATACATTACATAAAAATATGCAAAACATTACAATGAAAATTACTTCTTGATTTACATAGAATTGGTAAATTAATCACAGAACTTTAATAATACAACATGCATGAAAATTAAATGAAAACATTATTAAATGCCGAGATAATTAAAACAAGTATTGGAAAACTTACTAGATGTGAATACTTGAGCAACTAGAAAGGAGGGCAGCTGTTTTGCCCAGTAAAGCCTCAGATTCATAAAAAGGAACATAAAAAAATTACGATTAAAAGTATTAATATTTCGGTGGAGGCAGTAAAACGACCCATCAAAGCTCCAACCGAATAAAAATGTTGCAGATTAAACACATTTTTAAACGAGAAAGTCGTGGACACCAAAATGATCTAAAATGGAGGTAACTCTTGGGCAGCGAACAAGACAATACACGACACGGTTAAACAGGGAGACAGAGCGACACAGAGTTTTAGTTTAAACCGAGACAGAATTTAGACGGGCAACGTAAACTACAAATTTGAAAAAACTCTAGCATTACCGCTCACCCAAAACCAACACAACTATGGCACACAAACACTAAAACATTTAAAAACAGCCCAAGTAACACCCAAAATTTGTACACTAGGATTTATCGAAGGATTGGGATTGATCAAAGGATTGACATGGGTTGCTGTGGATTGCGGAGTACGATAGCGGAGCGTATTGTGAAGCAGATTGAAAATGATAGGTATGGATTGGCGTCAATTGGTGTTGATTGGTGTGTGTGGATTGGAGCGGATTGATGTGTGGATTGGTGTTTGGATTGGTGGTGATTTATGTGTGGATTGGTGTGTCGATTTGTGTGTGTATTGGTGTGTCGATTGCTTTGGATTGGTGTAATTTCGTGTGTGAATTGGTGTATGAATTGGTGTGGATTGTTGTGTGGATTGGTGTCGAACACTGTGTGGATTGGTGTGGATTGTTGTGTGGATTGGTGTGTGGGTTGGTGTGGTGTGGACTGCTGATTGCAGTGCTGATTTGGTTCTGATTGCGGTGCTGATTAATGGAAATATTGCGAAATTAATCGAAATATTGATAAAAAACAAGTCTTTAATTATTATTTTTTTAATTTTAAAATTGTTTGGAAATTTTGGGATATTATAAAAGTTTTTATAATTAATTTTTTGGGTGCAAAGTTATCCAAGGTCATAGGTACGGGGTCAAGGAAACATATGTGAGGTCAAGGTTAAGGTCGTCCATACCGGACATGTTGATGAGAGTCATCTGTGCCACTTAGGTGTTGAAAATGTAAAAAAATGAGAAACGAAAAAACCAATATGGTGGGTGGAGTGCATTTGACAGAATGAGCAAAGGTGAGTGGGTAGGGGAGGGGAATGTTAATACAATGTGATTGATTGTAGGGGTGTCAGTCGTCTGCTGGACGTGGTGCTGTGAAGTACCTCCATAAATGTCAGTTTTTAAAAAACAATTTTTAATAATATTTTTAATGTATTTTTTACAAATACTTAGGACATTTTTGGGCGTTTTGACGAATCTTTGGGTTTAAGGTCAAAAGTCACCAGGGTTAAAGTCAAGGTTACCATGTTCAAGGTAATCTGGATACAATATGGCGGTAGTCTTCAGTAATACAATATTCTGGTTAATTTTTTATAAATTTATTAAATTTTCACCATTTTTCTTGAGTTTCCGTTTTTAAGGTCATATAATGTCACAGTTTTATGGTTAAGTTCACCTAAGCCCAAAATGGCGGTTGGGTGATGTCATAAGATGGCGGCTGGTTGGGTACAGTCCCTCGTCCCCTGTATGCCCAAACATAAAAATAAAAATTATTTTTTATAAATATTTGTAGATCTTTTAGATTTTTTTGTGATTTTGGAAATTTTTCTAATTTGTTTTGGGGTTTAAGGTCATTCAAGGTCACGGGGTCATTCAAAGTCAAATGGCAAGGTCATCTGGATCCAATATGGCTGCTAATATGGCTTACTCAATCAATATGGATGACGGTCGGCTCTGGCTGCGATCCTGGATTCCGTGTATCGATTTGGCATACCCTATGGCTATAAAATCAATGGCCACCACTACTCTACCCTATAAAGAGAGCCTCCCAAATCTTCCCGATGGATCGAAAAATCCCTTTCTGTGGCTCGTTTTGCAACTGGGGTTTCGGTGCTATTTTAAGAAGAAAAAGGGAAATTTTGAGGGAAAATGGTAGATTTTGAGGTAAAAAGAAAAATGTTGAGGGAAAAATGGCCACCGGGGGACCGGAGTGACAGAGCATGAACATATACGATCCCTCCGCCATATTTCCTTGTCCCCAACTTCCCATAACCATTCTACTGCTACCAGCACATCGCTCAGCCCGTCCTTCTTCGACCTACTGATCCTACATCAGCTTCACTGTGGCTGCATTTCTTCCAACGCGAGAACCGCTTTCGCGGCAGGATAATCCACAATCCCGATAAGCCACGATACTCCCGCGGTTAGATATGTTCCTACGGATATCGTGTTCTTCGGCACTGCATGCTCTCTTAGTCTGTGCACACGAACGCCGGGAAAACACGATCCTATTGCCTTCCAGTGGCACCCAGACCTCCTCTTATTTACTGCTTATTCCCGTCAACATAGGCGCACGTGCTGCGCCACTCGACTGAACAACTAATCACGTCATTGTCCTACCCAGCTCTACACATCCCCCCAGTGTGGGTCCTTCAGATGCGTCCTTCTTGGTGTTGCAATTTTAATGGCTAGCAATGTTGCATATAAATAAATTTTCAAGCTTTTATTTAAAACAATTTCTAATAACCACGAAAAGCCTATAAAACATACATAAGCGCTAATAAACGTAATTTTACCAACTTACGTGAAATCAGAAAAATAAATACTAGCCTATTGGCAATTTCAAATACAGGTAACTCTGCATTCTTTCAAACCACATCGAGAAGGACTTAGCAATTACTGTAGCAGATCAAAACCAACACTCCGTGTAAATTGTAATCACAATGAGATCCAGGTGACGTATATAGAAACAAATTGATTCTTAACATACTCTTTAGCTGTTTACTGAATTACAATCATGATGCGGGGCCGTGGTGGTGTAGCAGCAAGACTACTCACCTCCCACCGCGGCGAGCTGGGGCTCGATTCCCAGTTGGGTCGATCCGGGTTCTCGCTTGGCTTGGGGAAACGTGGCGGACGCTGCCATTCGTCAGCGGGTTTTATCGCGGCGCACCTGTTTTCCCCCCGCCTATGCACTCCGCTGCTGTTCCATCTTCACTTCATTTCACCCTCACCGGCACTCAATACTTCGCTGTTAAGCACCGAAAAAAATCTCCCAATTCCATTTAACTCAATTATGTCAGTATTTTTCTGCAGCGATGCAACTGATTAGCTTTCAAGAGTGCGAAAAATGTAGTTTTGCAAAAAAAACACTATCTATTAGAAAAAAAAGTCCGGTATAATAACATAAATATTCCCGGTAGCTTTCAGTGTTTTTAAACTGCACAAGCAGTGGTACCAATAAAGTCGGCGAATACCTGGCCCAATGGAAAATACCGTTCACGCCGCTTGACACAGCCATTTGCGGGTATCTCTTGCTGATCGGTCAACAAACGAGGTCTTGGTCGCATCCGCATTCGCCTGAAGTGAGTACCGAGAAGCACATGCGTTAGCTGACGTCGTCAAGGTCATGCTCGAGCTGTCCGGGCCTCACGTAAAGCACGCAAGCGCGCGAGGACACGAAAATGCAAACTTAATCGCGTCCTTGTGGCAAGCAGACGTAGCCATTTTGAAAGGCCGGTTTGTTGGTTATGTTCGATGAACCCAAATTTTATTTTCTTATTTTAGTTTTTTTTAGATTGGAATAGCAGTGTTGTTTGTTCGAAATGATATAACGATACGATGCCAATAACTAGAGACCTGCAAAATTCGTGTTATTATTTGAGAACGTTTTAAACTTGAAACACTTTTGCTTTGCAATACGTTTGTCATTGAACCATTCTTTATTTGACACGCACCGGGTAAATTTGCTCCAATAATGAACACTAGTAGTAGTACTAATAATTTTATCTTGACGCCAAAAAATAACGCTAATTTTGCAGGTCCCTACCAATAACTTATGGAACAGCTCCCAAGGAAAATCCATTTTGTGTACACACTCATACAAACATACGTACCACATATGGACAGAGTTTAGCAAAAATTCACGTCAAAACCTTGAGGCAATATTTTTCACATCTACAGGAATGTACAGTGCACTGGCTGGGTGGTTTTTAAATGGAATGCCTTCATAGCTATCATGTAACAACCCTATGACATAACTGTCGGAACGAACGTGGAATGCACTTGTGTATCTCTGGTATCCGGTATGGCTAGACAAATATTTTACGTGAATATGTGCGTTTTTCCTTTACTTATTTGCTGCGTTCCTTCACGAGAAGGTATTTTTAGCCTACTTCCAAAACTCCGTACACACATAGACATAGTACAAAATAAGGACATCTGAATTTTATAGTTTTCGACCACGCCGGGCGCTTCCCTTCAAAGGGGTGATATGTCGTATCTCAGGAACCATTCAATTCATTTAAAACAAATTGGTTAAATGGTATGGTAGATATAAAAAATAATAAATATAGCAGTTTTCTGATTTCTAGGCTCAACTAACCACTGTTGTCCGTCAATTTCGACCAAATTTTGTATGCTGAAAGTACATATTACAAGTATCAAACATGGTAACACATAATATCTTTTTTTCGCCATTTTTTTTAGATAGCGCGCCATGAAGTAATAAAATGTTCTATGTCATATATCGGGAAATAATTGATCGATTCCTATCAAATTTGGCGGACTAATAGTTACGCGGCAGTTGATGTAAACTGGCAAGTTTTAAAAGGTCAGACACTTATTTAAAAAACGGCGGTCATGTAGACATTTTAGCTTAATATGCTATATCATCAAAATCATGTAATCAATTCAAACGTAACTATTATGTTGGCAGAATACATTACAACCATCAAACGTGTACATAAAAAGTCTTTTGTCCGACATCTTGAAAGATATCACATAACAAATTAAAGTATTTTGTCATATCTCCAAAAAAAAAATCTAGAAATTCCCGTCATAATTTGCAAACAAGTAGCATTGCAGCAGGCCATGTAATTTTATATATTTCGAATCAATCAGGAACTTATTTTCATTTTTCAATATGGTGGCCATATAAAAAATATAGCACCGTTTGTTATACCTACAAAGGTATGAAACAAATTTCTACTTAAGCCGTAACATTGGTAGCACGTGTTCGCGGTGGAAGTCGAACCCGGGCCCCGCGGTCAATGGCTGCGGGCGCCTTCGCCCACTTGTCCAGCGGAGCGCAGCGCCAGCTCGACGTAGCGCGGCGGCGAAGGCTGCGCGCGACTTGCAGCCTCGAGTACGCGCACAGACGTGGCCCTCCGCTGCGCATGCGGACCACGCTTCTATGTGTGTGTTTTTTTAACCTTCCGCGGGTCGCCGAAAGAACACGTACCGCAGTTGGAAACTGGTTTTTTTTCCTTAACCCACCTTGATTGTAAGTGTTAGATGTACGTCCGAGGTGGGGACGGGAGCTAAGTGCATCTAAGAGCTAGGCCCCATACGCCTACAGGGGAAGGAATCCATGCAAGGGGGCACGCATCGAGGCAGCGAGGGATTGGGCAGCCATTACCGCGTTTGTGGCTATAACTGCCTTCTTAGGTGTACTTACAGTTGACCTATAGCGAAGAAGAGAAAGGCAAAAACCGGCATAGGCACTGTAAAAAAAAACTTTTGACACGAAATAATTTAAAATTTGCATGCATTAATAGAAAATGCTACAGGAGACAGATTAGTAGGAACTATGCACTTTATTAGTGGGCAGAGAAGTATTATTAGAAAGGGGTCAGGATCATATTTCCATTGGGATGGTGGGCGCTGGATAGTAATATGTCTGCCATGCCAAAACAGGGCCTTGTAAGCTAGTGAGTAAAGAGATTTAGGTGGCTCTTAACAGCGAGGTCTTGAGGGTGATTGAGATAAGTATGGGGCAGCGCCGGAATTAAATGAAAAGGGGGGGGGGGNCCCAAGAAAACACACCGACCAGCGGCACTTGCAAAAATCCGGGAGTGGCCCGACCGGGTACTGAACCCGGTTCGCCATGGTGGGAGGCGAGTAGGCTAACCGCTCAGCCACTGCGGCCCATAACTCAAAGATTGGTAACTTAATGTTAAGTAATTGTTAACATATAAAACCTGTGACTGTACTACAATCTATATATTTAACAATAAAATAGAACGTTTAGCCATATTGTAACGAAATACTGCACTTCGTAATAAATTCGAACAGGATTTGGTAATGCTATACAAACAAATAGTGAAACGCTGTCTAATATAAATCAGTATATTTTCTTTTCCTTCGTTTTTCACGAAAAATAGTATTGTATCTGTGCGAGAACTTTTATATAACAGATTTCCAATATTTTTCCCGTTCCCTTTACAAGTTCTTCCATAATAAATGCGATTCGACAGAGAAAAATTCCAATATATTAAAATTGCTATGTTTCAGTCTTAGAACATATCTGCAACCTTCCTGAAACTAATGAATTTCACTTTGTAAATATTGTTTTCAAAATTATCATGATAGTTACAAAGAAATGGTAGTAATACTAAGGAACACATATAATATTGTCAATTACACCCATTTCTTATTTTATTTTTACTATTACAACTATAGTTAAATAAAACAAAAAGCGTGACGCTATCTATTAATTCAGCAAAGCAACTCCTACAAGAACTCTTTCTTGCAGAGCTATCTAGAGGATCAATTTGAAACACTGCGTGGGTGCGAACCAGCCTATTATAGTTGCACGTGGCTGCATGTAAATATCCTTACCACTTTTTCTTAGCCATTAAAGGCACAATCTACTAAAGCTGGGACGTTGCATAGAAAACGTCTTATATGGTCTATGTACACAGCAAAAAATAGAGACCAATGTGGGAAACCCCTCATTTGTGGGAGGTACCATTCGCTCCTGAGACTGTATTCCGTAGTCTCACAAACAACAGTTGACTAGTAACCTGGAACTCAGGCAGATTTTAAATTGGTCCCGATGTCTGACAGGACATCATACTAGCAGAAGTGCAATTCCGGTCAAAAATAGATTGTTTGTTGCAACGCCTCAACAAGCTATATTTATCAGTACCCAAATAGTTAAAATATACGTTTGTATGTTTGTTTAAAATACAAATTATTGATTACAATACATTACGTTTACCTAAAAAAAAATTTTCGCTCGGATACCAGAATATATATACACATATTTATTCATTTTCCTGTTTTTTAGGTAATTAGCGCATACGGACTTCTCCACACGAATTTGTGGTCAAAACTTAGTAGAAATTATTCTTTGGTAAAATAGCGTAAGGCCTTTGGTTTGCGAGGAAAATGACACTAAAGTAGACAAAATGACTTTATTTCACGTTGAGCACAGCATACAGCATCAGCATAGAGAACTTCGAAACGTCATAGCAGGTATTCTAAGTTTGCTCTGACCACAGCATTGCACTTTTCCGCACGTTGGAAGCATGCAGCATGCACTGAGCTTGGCCGTGCCGGATGCACCCATGCCCATTGCCCTGTCACTCCGTAGTCTCTTCGGCACTACTGAGCTCGGCTCGTTCCCTTGCCGTTACCCTACGACACATTACTCGCAGCGTTGCCACATCACCTCGCCCTTATCTAGTAAGAAAAGCACATGGCTACAATGGTTTGTGGACATTTCGTGCCGTTTTTCTCGTAAAGGAAGGGTCTTACGCATTTTTAACAAAGAGTATTTTCTACTTAGCTTGACCACAGGTTCGTGTGGTTCAATCCGTATCCGTGAATTACCTGACAACCTGTATTTACCGCGTGGGTCGCCCGCGCCTATGCAAGCCGCACGCTCTACTACCCATCTAACGAAACATCAACCATAGCAGAACACTACGTGCGCGTTGTCACGTTGTCGTCAGTACAGCAAGGGTTGAACGGATGGTGTTATGTCGGCAATGCGTCGAGAAGCAGTCACTTTTACCAAAGAATGCACGTCCGTTTATTGTGTTAAAACAGATTCCTGCAACGACAACAGAATGCGTAGGCACGTGACGATTGCGTCCTTAGTAACACACATCTCCCTCGCTTAGAGCCGTTGTTTTTCTCCATGTGACAGAAAATTACAATCACCACTTACTGTATTGACTACAATAAATCGACGCGCACATGCTGTTCCGTAGCGATTCTCTATTTCCGCGCCACTGATTGGCGCAGGCTGACAACGGCGTCGAACGTTCAGCTTATAGACAAGACGCCGTAACGAGTACGTGTAGGGCATGGGACTCGCCTACACAAGAGACAGTTATTTTACAGCGGAGATGTTTTGATAAATGGGTAGTATTGTGTGTGGGTTGCATAGATACGGAAAAATTAGCGCGGGCGAGTATATATATATATATATATACATATACACATGCCGGGTGAAATATATATATATGTTAGCAAAATCAACACATTGTGGCGTGTAAGGATTAAGGAACCACATGGACACGGGCAGTAACCCTGTCGGAGAGAGTAAATAATTTAGTTACCGAATTTATTTATAAAGTAAATAATTGCACCAAACGGACAATGGCCTACACATCATAATTAAATGTTAGTAACAGCTTACTGTGCGAAAATGAATACAGTAAGTCGAACTAGTAAATCGGTTTAGGATTACAAAATTTTCTTTAACATAAGTGTTACACCCTTCCAACTTACATGCTGGCTGCGTCCATATAAATGGTTTATACGTGTATATTCAAAATGACCGGATTCTCAACGTTTTTTTAAACCCCTAGTAATCTATCCATGAATATCTTGAAATCAAATATATTCTAGGTAGTAAGTATCCCATTCTAACAGCTCTACCTAAACAAACCTAAAAAAATTAGGAGAATGAAGTGTTTTAACAGAAACTTATAGTAAACTACGAAAGTGGTTTAAACGAAGGTTTAAACATACGTTAAGTGCTCTGCCTAGGCCTACAGACACCGAGTTTATATGTGGAATCAATGTTAAACAAATAACTTTCCAATGCATCAATTTCAAATATAAGTGTATAACAAAAAAAAATTTTTTTTTTTCTCAGAGAATACTGCCACGTTTAGAAATTTTCAAAAAGATTTATTCATTTTATATTGTAAATTTGAACTTATACTTTAAGGAAAAAAATTATAAAATATAAAAGTAAGCTATATTTCTTAACGTGGTAGTATTTTTTATGAAATAAAAGTAAGCTATATTTCTTAACGTGGTAGTATTTTTTATGAAATGTCGCGTAGAATAATTTTTGTTTGAAGCTGTTATCTTTAAAATTGGTATATTGAGAAAGAATTTATTTAGCATGGGCTCAGTCTTAGTAGGCCGCGCCCTTAAGATATCAAAGCTATTTTCTGTACTTCACCAACGCATGCAAAGTAATGACTAACACGTCGATCTACAGGCACTCTTCCTTACTTCGGACAGACTACACTATAGAAGTTTTCTGTGTTTTGCAAACGATTCTTTTGGAAACCTGTGGCCAAGATTATTTCTGTAACACTACAAATGTATTAGATCAAATTTTATAGTCCATTCTCTTGTACTTCCAAATTTTCTGAACCCTGCTAAAGTTGTATTTCCAGGATATTTCTCCGCCTCATACAAAGTTTAACAGAGTCAAAAATTACACCAAAGGGACCAGGCAGCGCGTTCATGTTCAGTCAGTGTAAAGATATTTTACATACGAACTATATCTTACTAGGCATTGCCAACACATCTTTTTTTCTCTGTTTTTATTTGTAATTATTATAAATGAAATATTAAAATGTGTAGTTAAAATATAAGAAAAATTTCTATGTTAACAAAAATAAGGTACTTTTATGTGAACGAAATTATAAAACGCTTGTGATACATGGGGTATTTAGGAAACAAACAAACACTTCGTACAAAGTGTGAGTTTTCGAAGGTTTGTTTCAAAAAGTGTGAATAAACCGCGAATTGACTATACTACACATTTTGATGTGAAATTATAAACTGCTCTATATTTTAACAATATGCACTGTAGACTTCATGTTTATCAAAATATGGAGCAGTATAACTAATTTAGTATGGTTTATATATCACTGCCCTGTAAACGAACAAAATTTTCTTTTCGTGTTATAAATATTATTTTGGCAACTAGTTTCCATAGAAATTGTTTGTAAAACATCGAAACGTTCTACTGCGTACCGTTACCTCCACAATGCGCAAGAACGTTACACGGTAATTGTTTTTAAAATTTAACCAAAAAAAATTCTAAATCTAGTTGCCGCGATTATTTTTGTAACGTTATAAGTAAATATTTCACGAAAGGTATATTTCACGAAATGTCCCTTAAGAATATCTACAACTAATAGTGACTATTAATAAGCAAGCTCTTAAGACTTCACATTTATTATAAACATGGAGATGCTTATAATAATGTGTTGTAAATATGCACTATATCGGTTGTAGTGTTACAAGAAAATTGTTGATAACCAGTTTCCAAAGTAATGGTGTGTAAAATGTAGAAAAAAATGTGTAGTGTATTCCGTTCTCTTAGCAAAAGCGCGCCAAGATAAGTCCTGCACTCCAAACTTTGAAAACGGTGAGAATTGAACCAATGATAATCAGTACCAGATAACTAATTAATAAAGTGGGTGAATTTCACCCATTTATTTGTGATTTCCCAGTTAATTTGCTTGATTCATCGGTCAGCAGTAGCTTATCAACAGACTTTCAGTGAACGTTATTTCACTGTTTGATATCACTGATTCGGATTTATAATGTAAGTAATTCTTCGAGACAACCATACGAGTCGATTGTTCAAGGTCTGGAGCACAAATTGTTTACGGGATGACGTTACGATGACATAATTATTTGCGGGAGCGTGCTACGTGTTAGGGAGCTAAAAGTTTCTCGAAAGGTGGCCCTGTTTATCGTAAGAGCGTATCTATAAGACGGGTGTCGTTCGAGTGGCTTCCAGGTGTTTAACTTAGGCGTGTTGTTTTACGAACAGCAATATTACATTACGTGAAATACATTTAAGTTTTGTTACGCCTTTATCAGTCAAAACTGCGAAACAAACGTTTGCTGATTGTTCTGCTCCGAAGTGCAATGATGCGTTCACTGGGTAACGGAACGACATTCCACGCAGTGTTGCCAAATGTAGTATAATTAGATGACTTTTATATTGTTTGGGATATTATTTCAGTAATTGTAGTACATAGTATATAAAACAAATTCATTATATCACGGGAAAGTATTACAATTAAAATTCAAGAAGCTTTGAAAATACAGTGTATTGTTAAAACTCAAATTATACCAAGAGGAGGGAAAATCTTTGGTCAGTCATACCAACAAACTGAGGAGTGACAACACTAAAATCTTGAAATTTATTTTTGGAACGGAAAGCAAAATGGGATTGAATGTCTTGTTGTTCCGTGTTCAGAGTTGCCAGATAATGTTCAAACCTAACATAAATTGCATTTTTCCACTCTTCCCGCTTATTTGTGTGCCGCAATAAGGTATATAGCATAGAAAAGAGACCGATAAGGAAAAATCTATGAAATAAATACTTGCAAATAAGTGTCATTGTCAATCTTATGCTGTGATTTTTAAAGCTTTAAAGTTTTCAATATATTGTGTTCATATATTGATCTTACTGCCAGACTTTAGCAACTGAGGATTTTCATGTAAAAGTACAATTTCTTACAAATACGCTTTACAGTATTATTTTATATTACACCTGTAAACTAGTTGGCAACACTGATTCCGGGCGGGATATCTGTCATAGTCTGTTCGCGGCATCTTCACGCTTTGTGAATCAACCCTTCGAAAATCACCCTGTGCATTACTTGTTTGGTTGTTTTGTAAGTACTTCATGAATAATAACCGTTTTACACTTCTGATAACATAAAAGTGTCTTATTTCACAAATGTGTTACGTGTAAAGTACTATATTTCATTATTATTAACGTGATTGAAAATAGAGAGAAATAGGTGCGTTGGTAATACCTGGTTCCAAACAGGTACTTCTCATGCGAAATATAATTAAACTGAGTGACTACAAATACGGTGTGTCGTCCCTTTCGGAGTAATTTTCTTGACATGGTTAAACTTTGCTTGCACGAGGCGGAGGAATAGCGTGAATGTAGAACCTCGGCAAGGCTTCACAGAAGTGTTTGGAAGAAAGCAAGAACGGACGACTGCTGGCGTGCGCGCAGGGGGACGGGACACGACCGTGTGCAGACTTCAGGCTGAAGGCACCCCGCACGTGAGCACGCGAGCGGTGCTTGCAATTTCTCGCGCCGCGTGCGTGTCCCCAACTGTCCACAGAGCAGCTGAGTTTCGTCAGCTCTCCGCGCTGATTCCAGCTATCGCGTTCGGGGGTCTTCATCCTCGCGTCCGCACCAGCTGAATTATATGCCAATTAGACCAGTTCATCAGCGCTGTTTATCTCTTCAACTGACTACAAGAACGGTGTCTAAATCTAATAATATCATTGCTTTACGTGTATTGAAAATCTTCTTAACACTAATGGGTGACGCGAGCTTTGAGTTTCCGAGTTGTCCTTAAGAGCGCGCAAGCCATTTTCTGAAATTCTCACGTAAATTAAGTAGTATTTTCATGATAAACGTAATACGTTAGCGCGTAAACAGAACACGGGAACTAATAAAACATTGCTTTCACTTTGCTATGATCGATTAATAAACTGGAATATTTTTTTCGAAGTAAGATAAAACGTATTAATAGGCTCCAAAACAAGCCTTTACAAAAGTAAATTTTTCAAAATGTTGCCATTTTGATGTTTCTAATAGTGTGATTAATTCTTTTGGTAATGAATTGGTTTCAAATGAGTAAGGTATTTAAAGTTCACTTCAAATTTATTAAAATTTAAAATTTTTACAGAATTACTAAGAAAACAGAAATCTTATCGCCTTGAATAACGATTTTATTCGCAAATTTATTGAAACGATTGTTTTTTTTAGCATAAAATATTTTATTACATTCTGCCTGTGTACTGCCAAATTGTAAAAAAAAAGTGTATGTTATATACAAAAGACTTTTATAAATATNTTTAGCATAAAATATGTTATTACATTCTGCCTGTGTACTGCCAAATTGTAAAAAAAAAGTGTATGTTATATACAAAAGACTTTTATAAATATCACAAATAAAGGTAGTCCTATTCTCATATAATGTGATAAATTAATTATTCAAAGAAAACACACAGTGTATTAATGAGAGTTTAAGCGGTGGACCTACAATTTTGTTGGTGGAATATCTGTAGCGATGTTCAATACAGGCTCCTATCGTAGTTGTGCACGTGTGTGGGTGGTGTGTTTAAATATAGGGAAGTCTGAAAAAGCCACTTTCAAGGATGCTGAATGTCTCCAAAATATGCAATATTTAAGACATGTGTGGTATCCTGAAATTAACATACCATCCTCACTTGGGGCATGTCTTCTTTTCGTAAGTAAAGAATTAAGCGGACATGTTTAATGGTTTCGTCAAAATCCCGTATTTCAAACATGCTGGAACAGGGACTGACCTCGGTTTGGATAGGTGAATACAGATTACAGACATCATGGAACTCCATATCGGCAAGCCTCCTGTGTGCTTTACATTTCGGCACTCGCACGCCCAACGGTCTCCTTGGGGCCGCGGTATCTGAGCGGTTAGACTGCTCGCCTCCCACCGGGTTCAATCTCCGGCCGGGTAGCTCCCGGATTCTCGTCAAGTGGGAGTCGTGCCGGACGATGCCGCTGGTCTCGGCGGGTTTTCTTGGGTATCTCTCGTTTTCCCCGCCCTTGCATTCCGGCGCTACTCCATAATCATCTCACTTCACCCTCATCGGCTCTCAAGACCTCGATGTTAAGAGCCACCCAGATCTGTCCACTCCACTCCACCTTATTTTATTCAGAGACATACACGTCCATTACGTACACATTTTACATTGTGAATCTGGTGTAAGCTTATAGGTAATAGAGATTCCAAAAAAAAAAAAAATTGTTTTATTTAAACTCATTTACCAGTTCGATGCTACCTAATTATTTTCTTTTGATGTAATATTGAATGCTTTTTGTAAATATCATCAATACAATATTTTTTAAGATTTGTGAATTTGTGATTTGTTTCATGCTCATTCAATCCATCGCTGCTCCATCTACACCTCGCTGTTAAGGCCATTGGTACATGCTACATTTTTATGTTTAGAACTAACGAAAAGTTGCACGCTACATTTATTAATACAGCTCAAGTCGTAAAATGAGTGCATAGGATCGAGCGGTTCCTAGCATCGAGGTCTTGAGAACCAATGAGAGTGAAGCAGCGCCTGAATGCAAGGGCGGGGGGGGATATCCCCGAGAAAACCAGCCGATCAGTGGCATGGTCCGGCACAATTCCCACGTGCGAAAACATGGGTGCGTTCCCGCCGGGAATCGAACCTTCGTAGGAGGCAAGCGCTCAAGCCGCTGCATCACCATGGCCCGTAAATCGCATAGCGAGTATTTTATAAAATTTAAAATATTTATTATTTAGAGTTTTTATGCAGACTATCCAATAACTTGTCCTCTACAGATAATAAAATGTAGAAATTAAAATGTTAGGCTATTTTTTTACGATAATTAAAAGCCTACGGTCTAGTAACGGCTTGAACGATATATTTAAAAATGTATTTTGAAGTGTATTTTTTCGATTGATTGCAAAATAAAGATGGTTTAGTTTCGTCTTAAAAAAAGGGGTTGAAAGTATTATTTTCAACCTGTGATTATAATTACCTTTAAGCAAAGGCGCTCATTAATTTAGGTAAACTTATTAAGGATCCCACATGCCTGCGTCGTTTTTCTCCTTTTTTTGGCCGAGAGCGAGGGAGATTTAAGGGTTACACTAACACGCGCTATAATAGCGCCATCGTCGCTACGCGCAGGGCTCTGATCTGGCGTGCAGTGTTCTCGTAGTGCTGCGTGTACCAAAGGGACTTTCAGCTGGGACCCTATCATTTTATTGATGAAAAGTCTGTAGCAAAGTTCAACACAGGCTCCTATCGTAGCTTGAATCGTGTCCGGCTGGTATGTATTGAGATACGGCAGTCTGAAAAAGCTATTTTTTNACAGGCTCCTATCGTAGCTTGAATCGTGTCCGGCTGGTATGTATTGAGATACGGCAGTCTGAAAAAGCTATTTTTTAACTATAACGGTGGGCTACAAATACAATATTTTTTCAGCATGCGTGGTAACTTTAAAGTACCACTCCGTNATTTTTTAACTATAACGGTGGGCTACAAATACAATATTTTTTCAGCATGCGTGGTAACTTTAAAGTACCACTCCGTCCTCACCTTAGGTATGTTCTCTTTGTAGGTGAACACGTAGGGGGCATGTTTGATAGTTTCGTCGACAAACCAGCATTTCAAACGCTCTGCCGCGCGGTTGAAGCGCCAGGCAGGCAGAACCGTCAAGCGATGCGTTTATGTTCAGTGTATTTTAGCTTGGTTGTGACGTGGCATGGCTCACGTGCTCTATAATCGAAGTTACGACTGCGTGCGTGAACTTCTCAAGTCTCCACAATTGCTTTATGGATGTACCTTTAACAAGACTTCTGGTCTACCTCAGCTATAAGAGGCGTTTTTACACTAAGAGATAATGACATTTTAAGTTTTAAGCTGTGGCCATTTTCGCTGCGCACCAACGACCTTAAGTACCGCTCAATGCACATCATTCAGTTTTGATACCGTGGCTCGCCGAACGCTTTATGTTCATTGACGTACCCGCTGAATGAAAGCAATTAGTAAAACTGTTCCAGTTGCAATCCGTAGCGTTGAACTGCTGATGTAAACTGCCAGCTGTTTCTCACCCTGGCACCCAATATATACCCGAGGCCACAGAATACTCCATAGCAAAGAAGTGTAACGGTGTCATATGTCGGCGACTCAGCCAATGCGCAATATTTTGCAGCACGCAATAACCAATCAAGCGAAGTCTCACTTATAAAATATTTGCGCAGCTTATCAGAGAAAGGTTTACCCCATTTCAAAAGAACCGCTGCTGCGTTTAACTTCTGCGCAAAGCTCGTTCCGTGCTTAGGTGAAATAGCACGCTAGCTCCATCGATGCATGTCTATTCTTTCACTGGTTGGCTGTGTCTACGCCCTGGAGACGAGGCTAAGTCTGACTGGCGGCGCCATCGATCCCTATTGGCTAGCTAATGATTGGTGAATGACGTACCGCCATGTTGGAAGAAAGTGTGGCCTGATGAATGCTGTGGGAACTATGCGTTTCACAATCTAGTCCCGCTTTCCTCAATTCGACTATACTGTAGCGTCAATCTGTTCACTTTAACTCCGAAAAATAGCTATCATGAAATATTACTTGACCCGAACCCCGGAAAGGAAACCTACTTTCTCTTAGATAAAAGTACAGGATTGTGATACCGCACACTCGAAAATTAAGTACAAGACATTGAGATATCGCGTGCGTTGAAGAGAAATTCAGGGCGCAGATTTTCACGCATTTTTGCACATTTCCTGAACGCCGACTCGACAGGAGAACTGAAAGCAGATTCCACACAGGGAAAGCTTCCAGGGTGTAAATTCCTGTGGCAACCACAAAACGAAGCGAAACCAATTAATTTCGCGGGCCGCTAATTTAAATAAAATAAGCAAAATCATGAAATGTAGTCGCTTAACGAAATATGCAACAGTACGGAAACTTGCAAAAGCCACGCAATTTGTGCATGAATCCAACTTAGCTGCGTGGTTTTGCCATAGAACGCTCAAGGCTACATAAGTGAAACGACGCTTAGACAGTGAACTTTAGACACACACGCCCGCAAAATGGAGTCTCTGGCAGGCAACATGGTGGATCGGCGTTCCCGAATCAGCACCTGGTATGCAGTTTTAAAATAAGTTACGACTATTTTTACTCTTGTGTCACTGCTAGAGTACTATTATAAATATTTTTGAAACCTGATTTCATTAATTTGATTCAGTAAAAACTATTGCGAGTAATATTTAATTGTCTTATTTCCTTTGGTATTTAATTAATGTGATTATTGTGCTTTTTTTACCTGTTTGAGCATCTACAATTTATTTAATTAATAATGTATATTTTTCCAGTGTTATAATAGTATAAATTTTCATGGGAAATATTTCATTTATTTCTTTATCAAAGCATATATAAGAAGAACGAATTAATTTCATTATAAAAGTTATTTGTAGATATGAAATAGTAATGTTAACAGTTAATGAAAAATAGCTTCTCGAGTTTTTAAAGTTTTCGTCTATTTATTATGATTATTTGAGCTGTTTTAAGTGTTTTACGTTATTCAAACTTGCAATAAATTTATTTTGTGCCCGCAACCACACATTACTTCGCCCCTAGATTTTTTTTTTTTTACGTTGTTGAGTGTCCATTATGCGTGAGTTCGAGGATACAAATTAGTATAGTAGAAACATTTCTTGGGGTATATTACAAACACAGCTCTTGTAGGCTAGTTTTACAAACAAGTTATTTTACAAGATAAATGTTTGTACTGTTGCAAACTTTTGTAAAGTTGCAAAAAATTTCTCAACAAATCACAAAAATATCAGATTTTTCTGNATGTTTGTACTGTTGCAAACTTTTGTAAAGTTGCAAAAAATTTCTCAACAAATCACAAAAATATCAGATTTTTCTGCAGGGAGTATGAATATACAATTTTATTTTATCAAAATAGGAAATTTAATCAAATGCATATAGGCATACCGATACGAGAATAATATCCGACGATGACTAAAATTTTACTTATCAGAAATTCATCTCGGACAAAATTTTAAAAGCAGTTATACGTAAGTGAAATGAATTAATAAGCTTATGATAAAGGTAAAATAAATGTCAATCTAAAACGTANGAAAAGCAGTTATACGTAAGTGAAATGAATTAATAAGCTTATGATAAAGGTAAAATAAATGTCAATCTAAAACGTAAAAAATTGTATTTGTAGTTAGCTGACGAGATAATTTTTCCCCGAATTAGTTTGGCAGAAAAATCGCAACTTAAATCTCAGTTATTATTAGGTAGTTTAAACCGTCATTTTGGAGATAACACTCTTTTAACAGTTGTAAGCATTAAATTTTCAAATTTTTCGTTGGCATTCAGCCCTTACTGTCACCAAACTGAGATCCGCTTTTCTTAGTTAGACAATTGTCTGCAGATAAATACGACAAACGATGCACGAATTAAATCTGAGATTCCTTAAACTTATATTAGTCGAACCGATATTAACTGACAACACAGTAAGATATAAGGCTGCTCAATTGATATTGACCGAAAAACAGTGATGTCAGTGTTCGTCTAAGAATATTACTTACTGGTAGAGAAATTACGAGCAGTAATGTTGGCATAGTTTAATTTTAATCACAATAATAAACAAACTGTTCTTATTTGGTGATAATAATCATTCTCATATTTTTAATTTGTTCAGATAATGTTTGTAAATGCTACAAAACGATCGAAAATTGCAAAAAGAAGACGTTTTCTTCAAAATGTATGTAGTTTATAAGAAACAAGTGTGAGGAACAGTTTTTCATACTAGAAACGAAGCGGTCAGTTTTTTTTTTAATGAGGCTTGGGATAGCTTGGCATTTCCTTTTATTTCATTCGGCAACTTGGGACACACGAATGTCTCCTGGAATAATCTTCGTTTATACGTCACTATGTAAAGCTATTGAGCTATATGTGTAAACTAAGATATTGAGCATCAACAAATTATCGACTGTGAATTGAANGTAGAACAGGAAACACACGAATGACTCCTGGAATAATCTTCGTTTATACATCACTATGTAAAGCTATTGAGCTATATGTGTAAACTAAGATATTGAGCATCAACAAATTATCGACTGTGAATTGAATATTATTTGAATAATGATGGGGGAAACTGTTTCGTATTGTTAAACCATTCACGATTTTCTCAGCCTGGATAATGTATAACAAGAGTTCTTTTAGCACATCATATCTACCATTGTCAACTAAAAGTTTAATAAACTCGTTAGATAACCTCCTTTCTGTCATCGCTATGGTTTGGCATATCTAATGAGATATTTAATTATGTTTATTGATAAATGGCGTTTTACAGTCTACAGTTATAAGAATGCTACATTTGTGAGTGGAAATTAAATCAATGCACACAATTTAAACAGTCCAGAAACATAAATAACTGGTACCTGTAATTTAGCATGGTATATTTCGGTTTATATGGTATACTAACAGATCGATGATCAGTTCCTAGTGATTCATAACTGTATACGGCTTACGCACAAACTTTACATGAGGAAACTTTGTTACAGTGTTCACCAACAAACATCAGAGTCTAAAAAATTTTACATATTCGTATGTTATTTTCATGGNGGAAACTTTGTTACAGTGTTCACCAACAAACATCAGAGTCTAAAAAATTTTACATATTCGTATGTTATTTTCATGGAAAATTCTTGGCGTAGGAACACAACAAAGACTTTGCTACGTGCCTACATATTAAGAACCTAAAGTTAAAAGAATAATCACTTGTTTTGCGTATCTGTCAAAGTATTCGCTAGCTCTAAACATTTTACATTGCACACAAAAGTCTGACACATGTTTCAGAACAATTTAAATTAACTGACGTTTCGTATATAAACTGTGGAAGTTTCTGATACATTTCATTTTCCCGTCACAAATATTCCCAATCTAATATGATACATTATTGTTAAAAAATCACTTGCCCAATTATTATAAAGNTATTGTTAAAAAATCACTTGCCCAATTATTATAAAGTAGTATTTACATTTAGTTTTATTAGAAACTGAACAATTTTGTTCTCTTGCTATTCTATGGTAAATTAACCACAAAAGAGAGTAAAGCAAAATTGTTTCTAACAGTTAAAAGAAAAAAGAGACCTGCCTAAATTTTGGCCAAAGTCACCCCAGGGGTTAACGGTCTACGCTAATATTTTTTAATAATCTCGGGATTATGATTTGAAACACGGGAAATTGGCGGTACATTATCAAGTTGAAAATGATTTCGGATGACCTGTTCAACGAAGCTGATGATGCGCTGATCTTTGATCGTGTGGAAACCATCATGGATCATTGATTAAATCCTGAATTTTAAAAATAGACATGGGCGTAATATTGCAGGCAAAGCCATGAAACAGGAAGGGCACAGGCGTGACAATGGCGCGTTCCCGGACCATCCATTACACTGAGAGAAAGACCAACAAAATATTTGTTTGTATAGAGCCAACAATATATTTAGTTGCCCAACAAAATATTTGGTTAAGTAAAACAAACATTAAAAGCAATAAAAACAATTTTGTTCACCTAACAAAAAACACTCTTAAATAAAAAGAAACCTCCGTGTTGGGTCAAAAGATAGTTGAATCAAAATATTTAGTTGAATCAACTGTATTAATTTCATTGACAACTCATTGGATTGCCATCGTTCGAAAATAAAACTCGAGAGATTTTTTTTGTGACAGCTAGTACAGTAATAGGGTTCTTTGGTGCATTTGTTGATGCTTAGTAATGGTGTAAATATCCTAATAAACCAAGTTCAACGGGAAACTGAAAAGTAAAGCTGTGAAACTCGAAGTATCTATTCGCGCACTTTGTCCGGTATTTGACGTGTATGTACTTAAAAACATTGCAACATCTCCTGTAGTCACTTCAGCTAATGTTGATCAGTGCGTCAGCGCTCGGTGCAGGTAAAAAAAATTCAAATCTCAGTCAGACTTGCAAATTCCTTATATTATCCAAAACTGTTTAATGTATGTAGAGCTAAACAAATATTTAGTTGCACCAACCAAATATCATAGTTTGGGGCAACTAAATAAGAACTACAAAACATTTTGGTTTCGACAACAAAATATTTCATTGCCCCAATACAAACAATTAATTATGTTACGCCAAACAAACTTTAATCCATTCTATAAAACATTTTTTTCTCTGTGCAGAAAAGTGGTAAATGCAACAATACTCCCCTCCTGTGACTTAAAGTGAGATAGGGGCCGAGGTAGTGTAGTAGTTATACTTATCACCTCTCACCCAGGCGAACCGGGCTCGATTCACGGTGGGGGTCGCCCGCCGGATTTTCGCATGTGGGAATCGTGCCGGACGATGCCGCTGGTCGGCTGATTTTCTCAGTGATCTCCCGTTTCCCCCGCCCTTTCCCTCAGGCGCTGCTCCACACTCACCTCACTTCACACTCATCGGATCTCAAGACCTTGATGCTAAGAGCCGCCCAAATCTTTTCACTCACTCGTTCAAGAATGAGACGGCTGTGTTTTTCTTTTTACTTGTTGGTTTCATTGTTGGCACTAGATGAAGACGTGCTGCAGCGTCCTTGAAGGAAGCATCGTATATGCATCTATGCTATCCTTGACCACTCTGCATGTTTAATTAATGATTTGCCTCTTGGGTTGTTGAATGGGATGACGCGCTACAAAAGCTATGTCTACGCCTATGAGGAAGTGGTATAACACTAAAAAGAAATAGGGCTTCCCCTCTCGTTTCTAGTACTGTAAACGGAAATATTTGACCTTTAAAGCGAAACATCAACTAACAGTTGTACACGCGTTTCGTATTCTTTCCGACAAACTGCGAGGGACTAAGCAGGTCACACGCAGCACGATGCTTGGAGAAATACACTGAAGAGCCAAAAAAACTGGTATAGGCATGCGTATGCAAATAACAGAGGTATGAAACCAATCAGAGTAACGCGATGCGGTCGGAAGCGCCTATATAAGACAACAAGCGTCTAGCAAAGTTGCTAGATCAGTTATTGCTGCTACAATGGCAGGCTATCAAGATTTAAGTGAGTTTGAACGTGGTGTTATAGTCGGCGCACGAGAGATGGGACATAGCATCTCCAAGGTAGCGATAAAATTTGGATTTTCGCGTACGATCATTTCACGAGTGTACCGTGAATATCGGGAATCCGGTAAAACATCAAATATTCGACATCACTGTGGCCGGAAAAAGATCGGGAATGAACGAGAAAAACGACGACTGACGAGAATCATTAAACGTGACAGACGTGCAATCCTTTCTCAAATTGGCGCAGATTTCAATGCTTCCTGCATACCTTCAGACATTAGTCGAGTCCATGTCACGTCGTCTTGCGGCACTTCTGCGTGCTCGCGGGGGCCCTACACGATATTAGGCAGTTGTACCAGTTTTTTTGGCTCTTCAGTGTATAACAAAGAGTAACTGAATAACGTATGGGTGGATAGGAGAAGGAAGAGGGTTCGGTAATTAGCTCCAACGAAAAAAAAAAAATAGGTTGTAATGGATTGCGCATGCGATAAGAATGGAGGAAAAAATTTGGCGAGAACGATGATAAGGACACAAGATGAGAAGTGCAGGCCTGATGGCGAGTGGGTTACTGCTAACTCCATATTAAATCGCGCATGTAACGTAACATTTTTCGCTGAGCGTACGTCAACCAATCTGGCATTCTCGATAAAACAGTCAAAAATTGTTTTCTAAATAAAAATGTTGACACTTGTAGGATGGGATTAATGAAATATGAATATCTTCAATCTCGACCCAACATTTTACAGTAAAGTCCAATAATTGTTACTTCCAACTTTTCTGAAGCGCTGCTAAAGTTCTACTTGCAGGATATTCCTCCGCCTCATCCAAACAAAGCTTCACAAAAACTTGAAAATTGCACGAAATGGACAACGCACCGCATTTGTGCGCACTCAATTTAATAATATTCTATATACGACATATTTCTTACTAGGTATTATCAACAAACCTATTTTCTCACTGTTTTTATTTACACTATTCATAAATGAAAAATAATATANTTCTTACTAGGTATTATCAACAAACCTATTTTCTCACTGTTTTTATTTACACTATTCATAAATGAAAAATAATATATTATAGATAAATTATACGTAAAAGTTCAATTTTGCCAAAAAAAAATAAGATTACGCTTGGGTCACATGATATACTTAGGAAACAACAAAACACGTAATTCTTAGGGTAATTTTCAAATATTTGATTCAAATATGTGAAGATACCACGAACAGACTATATATTAAATATACCAATAANTTCTTACTAGGTATTATCAACAAACCTATTTTCTCACTGTTTTTATTTACACTATTCATAAATGAAAAATAATATACTATAGATAAATTATACGTAAAAGTTCAATTTAGCCAAAAAAATAAGATTACGCTTGGGTCACATGATATATTTAGGAAACAACAAAACACGTAATTCATAGGGTAATTTTCAAATATTTGATTCAAATATGTGAAGATACCACGAACAGACTATATATTAAATATACCAATAANATAGGGTAATTTTCAAATATTTGATTCAAATATGTGAAGATACCACGAACAGACTATATATTAAATATACCAATAAGATACTGTAGGAACTCAAACAAATAATACAAGTGCGTAGAAGACAATTTTGACAATATGAGTGGCTTACCATATGACAGATCGCATAACTAATTAATATTTGAAAGTTCATTGAACAAATTGTGGTCAGCTACAAAGGGAATCCCCCTCCCCTTTTTTTCATATTGTCCATAGCCCCTTGCATGTTGATTTTATTCCCATGTGGATTTTATTAATTTCTCGTTCGTTACAGATCGTTACTTTTATAGGAAGCAAAACTAAATTCGTGTTTTACATCCTGCCTGTAACCGGGCAAAAGCAAAGTGAATAGTTACATTGTTAAAGAGAAACCCAAAGGCCTAACAGAAAAGTGAGAGGAATACCAAGAACAATTATCAAAGTGAACTTTTATACCCCCACATTACCCGGAAAGAGCACAGGTGCGGGGGTGATAAGAAAGCGTAAGCGGCCGGCCTTTGGCTGGCCACGCAATAAATAAAACCTCTGACGAGGCAGTGGGAAACCCGCTTCAAAATACAACCTATTATCTTCCCTGAAGATGAGTAGCTCCATACATGAGAGATTTGTTTACATATCTCCATAATCATATTTCCTGTGCTGGATGTTCCAAAACCGTGACTTGTGGAGCACACAGCATTTATCAAGAGTTATTTCTGAAATCACATTTAAGCTTTTACTGTTTTAACTTTTGTAACCACAGTCGAAAATAGCAAAGTTATTTTATAATATTTCACCTCGGGTAAAAAAATCTGAATGGTAGTCGATCCACGCCAACTACATAAATTGTATTACAGCGAAGCCCCAGTAAGTGATTTAAACCCCAAAATGTTCCGCGAGACCGTTGTTGGGAAGCAGCATATGACGACATTCAAAGTTTTCGACTAGTACCCATTTTAGTTCAATTCCTCGCAAATAATACATACTACAGTTTAATTGTATTACACACGATGGAAGCCAACGGATGAGAATGCAGAATCTCTTTCCTATTGACGAAATTTGCAGGCACACTCTAAATATGCAGTTTTAGCCATTTTCACCATTATTAAAATTTATTTTACGACAAAATTAAAGAGTGGCAACCACTGATAAATGACTTTTGCCTTTTATAAGAAAAATCCTACCTACCTAAGACTTCGTTTACATAATCTCTTTTACTATGTAGTTACCTTAATTAGCGATGAATAGCATAAAATGCTTTGGTTTTGAACATTTCATATTGCATGCCCACCGATTTGCATGCCTGAATGCCTCTTCAAGTGTTAGACTTATAAAGTCCCCCTTCCCCCTTTTCCATCCTTAAGGAAATTAACAACAGTTGCTTGGCATTCGGTTATTTATTATTGTGAAGGGTTTTCTCTCTCTTTACAGAATCTTCTTTAATGACGCACATCGGAAAATTATGGAATTTAGTTGAACTGTTATAAATAAATTCATGGTGTTGAAAAAAGGTATGGTTCTTGCGATAGTTTGTGAACAGAATCCTATTTTTTCATATGAAATAAAAAATTTTATCTTGACATCAATCGGTAAATATGTAATATGTTTCAAAGCAAAATGTTTTCTGCCGGAAACGTGAAATAAAAAAACGTCAGTTTTATTCGAAGCACACATTGTTACGTCAAATAGGGATCCGCCAAAATAGATTTGCACCACTAATCCCAAAAAAAAAAAATAGCTTTGTCCCAGTCCTCCAAAATCCCTTGCGTGGCCCTGCTGTTACGCGAACATTGGTTAATCTCTTACACTCGAAAGTGGGAAAAATTCTGGAGCTCTCGGTTTTCTTACTTTGGTTCACACGAACCCTCTTTGCCTTGTCAGATTCAGGCCTATTAAAAAGCTCGCCTGTAACTTGCCCAGACACACCTCATTTTCGAGTGTACAATTTTCTGATCTTGAACGAGTTACTGCTCATGTATAACTGCAATGGAGCAACTTCGACATTGCTTGTTATGACGAAGGAGAAAGAACTGGTTTCCTTTTATCGCCGTACACAATAGCTCCTGCGCATGTCGCTCATTAGAAACCTGAAATATAAAAACAAGCGTTTGGAATAAAAATCTTTAAAAGGTAGGTAGGCCATAGTAAATATCTTTGTGGTCCTGGTTGAAACAACTAGTCCATGTAATGATATTTACAGCTCACGTTACTAGTAAACACCGTCGTGGAAATTTTATTTTATACTCTAAAACCAGTGAGGATGTGCTAGGAGTTCATCGTGGAAAGGACTTCGGCATTCCTGTGCTCGTTTGTCGCAGTGAAATATTTTTTTTTATGTATAAGTCTACACAATACGATAACGAATAAATAAGAATTAATCGAAACTTCTCTGCTGTGACACCACATCGGTGCTCGAACATTCTGCAGCAAAACTTCCAACATAAATAATCAACGTCTAAAACCTGAAAAAGTAGTAGGTCGGTGAGGGGGGGGGGGTGAGATATGCGTTTGGTAGTTAAATAATCATTTTCTAAATGATCCTTTGAGAAAAAATGGTTCTTCATAAGTCAAGCGGGTTTATTTGAACGTAAAAACCGATTGGAGTACTTAGTAATTATGTTGGCGGGGAGTCATTGAATATAGTTCCAGTCTCAACATTTTGTTAGGGCATAAGTGTAATGGCTTAAACAGATGGTCATTGAAAATGCAATAATATATTTCCGTATTCACATCGTTAGAATTTGGAGTAACTGTGAAGTATTTGTGTTGATAACAATTTCACAGCTTCAGTTCACCGACACATGATAACATCATCATAAGGTCGGCGAATGTACATTTTTACACGCTGCAGTAGGGTGCAAAGTTGAAGGAATGGATTGACTGGGGGGAGGGTTGCCTTCTAGAGCTCGAATCAATGAAAACTCTGTTTAGAAAAAATAATGTTGAAAATACGGAAAGCGACATCACGAGAGCACGCCGCAAGCGTGCGTCACAGCCTGGACGAGCGCTATTGCACTGAGAAAAAGGTTTCATTGCATAAAACATATTTACTTTGGCGCAACCATATCAATTATTTGGTTAAAGACAAGGAAATGTTTTTTTGCTGAAGAAAAATTGTTTTCTTGTTCGTACTTGGTTGCCCTAAACGTATAAGATTTGTTTGTTCCAGGTAAAGATTTGTATGGCTCTAAGTATGTTAAAAGTTTTCGTTACAATAGAAAAAAGTAAAAACAGCACCGTGATTCATACTCGAAGTTTTAGCGTCCAAACTTTACACCTTGGCGACACCAGTTATAATAAGAATTTACTTAGACATGACTGTTTTAATACATAACACGTACATAATAAACCATTTTACGGTTTACAAATTCCTTTTTTTTTTGTTTCCTATTTTTTAATAATGCTTGCTTGTACCATTATTTTAAATAAATAAATACCTTAAAAAAACACTGTCACAATAATCACAAACAAACACTCGTGCTTTGAATTCGAACTAACGCAATCAAATGACTCCATTATCCAATACAGCCTACCAAATAAATGCCGGTACTTGACAAAGCTGATTTGTTGCCGCCACAAAATCTCTAATAATAAACCCATCAGACTATCCCAGCTAACCAAAAGCTTATTCACGCCAAACTAAATATTAATTTGACCGTCCCTTGATATTTAAAATGTTTATGGTAACCAAACCACACTCACACACTCGGACCACAGCCATCAGAATCTTCAACAGACGCACAAAGAAAACCTACGGGTCTTCAGCTCTTAGTGTGAGTTGGTACTTTCCCACGTATAGTGACCAACAGAGAATAGATATAACTAATAAAGTCTCTCCCCTCAGAAGGACTCGAACCCAGAACCACTCATTTGGTAAGGTCGCACGCAACCATCTATAGTTGGTATTCACCACGCTTCCGACTGACGTCAAGTGTTCGGTTACGTTGTATTCTAAACAACACGTCAGACTTATTGGGTTTACACAAAAAACTTAAATAATAATAAATAAACACTTGGCTCCTATCAATCTGTAAAGCCTGGGCGGAAAATGAGGGCGAAATAATCCTGTGCGAGTAAGTGAAGATTCTAATTTGTGAAGTACAATCAAAATAAGAAGAACTTTTCACTTAAGTTTGTATTTTTCCTTTTCCATGCGTTGCTTTAACCACACGAAATTTTATCGCAGAAGTACAACTCACAACTTTCCCCGTCCATTTCCAGACAATACGAATGATCGTTTTCCACGGTGATCACTAATATGCCACCTATACGTTGCAAAATAAGAACAACTGCACTTTATAAAACAAAAGTCTTATGAGACTTAACATATTTCACTGTGACTGGCTAAACTTAAGACTTGGAAGAAACTAGTTCTGATTTCCTCATTTTTCAGTAAGCAGAGACAAACCTGTTGCGTGAGCTCATGCGTGAGCTCATCGCCAATGCGATGGAAAACATTTCTACTTTCTTATGCTTACTTCTCAATGCTCAAGGGTGGGAGATCTCCGCCACTTGGAATTATGTACGTCCACAATAACTTAATTCACAGATTCAATATTAAAAAACCAAGCTTGTCAACGCACAGAAAACATCTTAACAGTTAATATTTTAGAAATCAAACTCCTTTTTCCCCCGTTACTCGTTTTACATTTCTAGTCGTTATCAAAGTTTCCTCTGTATCTAATCATTTTGGTCCCAAAAAGGAAATACAGATATAACTGAAATAGTACAATATTCAAAAATTCTCTTTAGAGCCTGTGTTATCCACCATACTGAATTTTTTATTTGATTTCTTCTAATAAGAATTTAGCAGCATTTACTAAAAATGCAACAATAGAAGCTCAGCTAATTACTTTACACATCATTACAGACATAGCATATGAACTAATACTGCATATTTATGCAGCAATTAACTTAATACAAATTTTTATACAAAAATCCATTCTCACATTTTAATGACAACCAGGGAAAACCTATTAAAAATCAGTTACAAAAATTTGCACAGAAACATGAAATGTAATGCTTCTAAAATTATACATATTCAGTAATGGCATTGACTCTACTGTTATAAAACTTAAACGAATAATTTCTGTATAAGGGGTGATACAGCCTCTTCAGCGGTCATCTATGCCGTCTAAATTTTTTGTTTTTAACGTCCGGTTATGAAGTTCGATTACGAATAGTTGTAAACAAATTCAGGACATGCGAAATTTCTCCGCTGTGTGATCCCTTAAAGAGGTCAGCTCGCAGACTTACCAACATTGGAATGTTGGGCATCACCAGCATGTCGCTCTCATCGCCCGCGGACTGGTCCGGGTCGAACTGGAAAATTTTACGCTGGCGGAAACCGACGGTTCCGTTGTTTTCGAATTCCAGCTCCACTTTCTCCCACGTTTGCCTGCAAAACAAACAAAGCCACTTCTTACTTTCAAGCTACATAATTCTCAGACAGACAACAAAGACAACATACAGTTATTTCACTTGTCACACTCAAAATATGAATCAGTGAGAATTTCTCTGTTTAAACCAGTTAACAGCACCTGACTGATTAAACAGTCACTCCAGTGAATTTTATTGATGAATTAGTGAAACAATGCCTATTTTTCCTTCACTTATTGATTCAGTGACTTTTTCCACTCATTCATCAACCACTTTATTTTCTGTTTTTCAGTGACTTATTTTTTACTGATGGATCAGTTAAACAACGTGTTACAAATTAAAAAAACAACGCATAAAATAATAAAACGAATAAAAAATATATTCTAAAAAGCGTGTTTCGTCTTTTATAATACCATTTTACGAGGTAAACTAAACTTTCAATATTTCATTCCGTTTATACGTCGTTCATTTCGTTTTCACGTAATCATCGTGGCGATTGGTTTGAAGATTTAAACTGCATTAAATGTGGTGAGCTGAGTGCACCCATACGTACTATTGGTTTTAACAATTCCAATGTTACCAATTAAAATAAAAACGAAAAACGTACATACAAATTAAAATTATATGATTTCGGTTAAAGTATGTACTAGATGTATTTTCCCTCTGCAAAAAAATTTGACTTTCGTAGATGAGATGATTAAGTAATGGCACAAAAGCGAGATGGGGGTGGTGTGTGTTCAATCCTGGACACCCGTCAAAATTTTTTGCTCTTATAAAATACGGTAAATTGCGTAATATAAATAGCTAGCATTGAAAAGACGTTTATTTCTCGTAATGATTTGGCTACATTCAATAAAATTAATGTTTAATTCACCACACGTATTTGGCAGTTACATATCCAGTCAATGAAATCGTTTCACTGAAATAACCAGTAGTTTTCAACTGATTCTAAGAGGAACCGTTTTCACTGATTCCGAGTAGTTTAAATTAACTGCGAATAAGTGGTTTTCGACAGATTATAATTTTAAGTAAGGGTTTTCGTTACTTGCACCGGGGGATTCCAAGATTCGTAGGGGATAGAGGTTTTTTATTAAACCAAAGAATTTAATGCAAATTCCATATTTAATTACAACTATACAAATAATCAGGGTGTGACTGTGTAGGGTACACAACTGTGGGTTTACGTAAATACATATGTGTTAAGGGATACATTTTCCTTTAGGATATGGGAATCAAATAAAGTAACTAAACGGATACTTGGGCATTATGGCTTAGCTCAAAAAATCTAGAAGTTATATTTCACTTGGCACCAGAATCAGCGCTCTAGCACATCGGATTCGCGAGATATACCGCCCAAAATTTTCGCCCACATCCAAAACGTCCGCCAGTCACCGCGGGCCCCCACCTGCTCCAACTGAAGGTCATGCTCGTTTCATAGTCGTATGCCCGATCGAACGAAACCAAATTTAATAGTCAAGAAGTTATAGTGTCGGAATAGATCATTCTCCAAACGTCACATCGCCGTTTCCATCTGGTACCGGGGGCGCGGTGACGTGTAGTGATCAGAATACTCGCCTTTCACCTAGGCGAACAAAGTTAGATCCGCGGCGGGGTCGCTCCTGGATTTTCACACGTAGGAATCGTGCCGGACGATGCCGCTGGTCGGCGGGTTTTCTCGGGGGTCTCCGTTTTCCCAGCCGCCTTCACTCCGGCGCTGCTCCATACTCACCTCGCTTCACCCTCATCGGCTCAACAGACTCCGATATTAAGGGCCTCCCACATCTCTCCACTCCACTCCACACGACTCATAGGCATTGAGTAAAGATATACACTAGAGCGGCCATGGGATAAGGACAAGTCTGACTTTTTTTTATGTTAGTCCTTGGGATGATTCAGAGGAGCGCTAGTGTTCTCGACTGGGAGTTGGCAGGTATCAGACGACGCAGCGGTCAAAATACTTCGCCACCTGTGCGGTGTTGCCAGTTCTGCAGCCGGCAAAGTAGGCAATCCCCCTGGCCTCGGCTCATCCACTTGTTCGTTCACGTTTTGCTAAAGCGAGCCTGTCACGCGCGAGTTATCCGCTTTTGTTGCAGCTGTCAATACCCAACTCATGATTTACTAGTGGTGACCATGGCATGTGTTTCGTTTCTGTCGTAGAATTCTGTAAATTTTTTTAATTTGCAGCGATATCAACTACTATTTGGTTTTATTTACCTCTGCGAAAATGTATTATCATAAATATATACCCGTTATTGTTTTTATTTCTAATTTATTATTTTACTATAGTTTATGTGTTCATGATAAAATACGAGTACTGTTCCGGAAATTGGCAGGAAATGATTGTTCACTAGTCGAGAAATATATGTTAGACGCACGAAAGTCTGCAATGTGACTCAGTGTTTACAGTTTGGGGTTGTGATCTACTACAAAGGTGACTGTTCGTACAAATAATCAGTACGTTAAATTAGTCGATTAAAATTTCATTAAGGCTGTGTATGAACCAAGGAATGCACTTATGTATATAAACATACTCCACTCGGCTCGATACTTGATACATTCCGACAGGGATACTTGTTTACATCCGTTACAGCAACTAGCAAGTTGATAAGATTCTGAACAAACATTTTCACGGAAAATAAATACTGAATCTTTTCTGGAACGTAGGCACATAGATTTAAAATTATCAACCCATTAGGAGCTGTAGCTGAAAAGCGCATGATGGCGAGTGTTGCTATTAATCAATCATAGACAATTTGTCAAGAAAGGAATAAATACGTATTTAACGCAGTAAGCGCAGTTATCTATAATATATTATTAAAACCGCTAATAACTAGAGGTAGCTTTTATTGTAACACAAATTATGGTATAAATAAAAATAGATTTTCAAATTTTGATATAATTTTATATCTTATGCATTACTTGCCTTGTAAAAGAAATTGGCGGTGTTCTCACTGCCCTGCATATTAACTATATTAACTATAAATTCATTGCCACGCCCGGTTGATAACAAATCACGAAGAAAATTTGTTTATGGTTATCCAGGCTCTTCTCTATCATTGAAGGTTAAAGAGTATACATTATTAAGAACTTTTCTCGGTGACTTTTTCTAAAGTTAATGCCTCCATGCCACGCTTTAGAAAAATAAATATTAGGAATAACAACTAAGAACTACATATAAATCGCTTTTCAGAATATTTAGTAGCCTACGGGCTGTATGCGCGCGAGACTTACACACATTTGTTTCCCCGTGTACGTGTTTATGTCATTTCCCAAGACATGAACAACATTTACGTACCTAGACGAATGCGAAAGCAGTATGAATGTGCAGCTCATTAAGCAGAAAACCTTATGAGTACTGCGGTAAAGGGACATTGTTGAATACGTATAAGGCTCAACTCTAACAGATATTTGTTTTAAAGCAACAGTACAATTGTCGTCTCTGTAAGATCCATGTTTACAATAATGATGAACATTAGTGATTATTGTCTGAAAAGCTGGCAGCTATGTGTGTTTACAGTTATACGAGTGTAACACAGCACAATATTTTATATTCTACACGGAAACCTCGAACTCATAGCAATGCGAAAAACGTTGACACTGAAGTTATAATCAGTGATGTTAACACTAACGAACGCATGACAATAGAGTCGCAATATTCTACTTCAGACTACATTACAAAATATAACTATTTCTACACTAAACATCGGTTGAATGCAATGACTCGGTGCCAATCGCTAATAGTTAAGCTAAGTTTACATTATAAATAATTATACATAAAGAATTATGAAGTAAGCGCTTATTTTCACACGGAAACACTTCTGTATTTGCAGTTTCCAATAGTGTTTAAATTCTTAATTCTAGAGTATGGAAATAGGCCTGTTATGTTTACCTTTCTGCCTAACCTAACATTGTATATCACAACTATATATAAGCACATCATACTTCAAAGCCGACATTTTCTATCAGAGAATCATATTTTTGCGAAAAAATGTAATCGTTGACATGTGCACTCACACGACGTTTTAATATTGTTTATACTTACATTACTGTAAATAACCGTTTCCCGCCAACATCGCCGTCTGCTGCGGTCGTCACCTCACATGTTTCAATTAGGATATAAAATGTAACTATTTATTTCAACGCCTAAGGAAATCCCAACAACGCATACGACATGCTAAGTTCCATTGGAAACCAATACATGAGGTAACAAACTTTTGTTTCTTTTGCACGCGTCTTAACGCATAATTTAAAGCTTAAATTTTCTATTATAAACCCAGCTTTACTTCAGACTTCGCAGCTTACGCTAAATTAAAGTGCGCAGGTGTGTTAAAACGCAGTCGTATCAAATAATGTCTTTTTTTATAGTTTACAGTTGTTACCAAGAAGAACAAACTATTTGTAATTATCATCACTTTGTCAAAAATATTTTATGTATTCTGGAATGTTTGTCGTCTCCTAGCCTACAAATCAATAATGATAAGAATTTACGAACAGTGTGTAACGATTTGAATTATTTGTGATAGTAGGGCATCCTTGTGTGTTGACTTTGTGGTATCTTATTTTTCCTTAAAGTATTTGTGCTCTCTGTGCCTTATGTTTTGTTGAATCAATAAAATTTTTTTTCGTTAACGACCACTTATTTTGTTTGCACGATTATACTGTACTAACAAAATATATTTTATTACATGTAAGATCATTTTCATAACTAGGAGTGTTAATTCATACAGCAAATTTAATTTCGATTCGTTTATCGTGGGTATTTTCTCCTCTTTACTAGCATTCCCCTAACACTTAACAGTGTTAATTTTAATATGTAAGTAAGATACTAGTGGTATGTAGTATGTCATATTATCAAAACAGTATATCTTCCGATATTTAAAAAAGGTTCTATGAAGTTCCCGGTGTCTAATTTCTGCGAGAAGCGTGAGTCGTTTAAGCCGACGATACACGATACCCAATTTCTGCTACCTTCTGTTATACCCATGGGCACAACATAACGCATGCAACTATAGCAGAAGAGAAGAAATAACGCATCAGTTCATACCCACACGTTACCTAAAGTGCTAACAGAATATTGTAAATGGCAGGCAAAACAACTCGCAGAGAGTAGGGGTAAAATTGCAACCAAATGTTTACTTATATTTAGGCGCTTTGTGGTGCATCCAAAATAACTAAGATTGTTTCTTTTCCCTAAAGAATGCATTTATTAAGCTTTTTAAGTACAAGTAGTATTAATGTATGGAATATGATATGAGTAACGGCACTGCTTATGCATGGATAACAAGGTACTATTTTCACATGCATGTTCGATGGACATTTACGAAACTCATTAAAATATTAGTAATTATTTAAACATGGACGTAGACGGGAATTTACTTTATGGCGGTGGAGGGGAGGGGGTGGAAGATTCTGTATTTATATTTTTGGACAAAATACGAAAGTTGTAATATTACAAATTAATAGTTATAAACTTATTTATAATCAATATACTAAGATACAGATACGGAACCACAAAATGCTATAATCTTCCTTCATGTTCAAGGGGGATCACACATTTCTTACATTAAAATAACATAAAAGTTATCATTTTGTTTTCAAATTTTATTTTTGAATATTTTAATTTCATTTTGAGGGGGGGATATGTCCCGATATTGCCCTATACATCACCCTCCCCCCCCCGGCTCCATCTCTGTATTTACATATGTATATTTAATTAACATAATAATCAATCCTATGCTTTCCGTAATTTAACTAACTTTAACGGATAGAAGGCCAAAGAAAAGGCAAAAATATCAGAATATTAAGCTGAAGGCTTTTATGTGTGCCTGTTAACATTACTCACGCTATACAGCTCAAATTATCTACTTTAGAAACCAATCGATTTGATTAGCAAACAACCAAAGCTAGTCGATTGCACTGTGCTGTTACTTACGTATTAGTTATTGTTTTTAGACAAAGTGATTCTGGAAATAAACGTTTTCTAACACTAGCATAAGTTTTAAAGAGTAATAATATATCACATAAAAAATTTCGTTACACGATGGAGAATTTAACCCTGAGGCATATCATTATGTGGCCCAGACCCACGCACGAACCCACTAAGCTACACACATAATCTACAGAAAATACGTGTGATAATGTATATACATGACCTAACTCAATATTTATCGCGTGTTTTATAAAGTTGTCTTTATTGTTTTATTATGACCGTGTTAGTAAATTGCAACGTTTCCTAATTCTTATGCGTAAATTAAGTTTAATTTTGTACATGCATACGTTTTACAGAACCCGTAATCTTTTCGTAAACGGACATATACGGCTTGAGGTAATTACTCGGGTGTCCGCCATATTGCCTGTCCCGGCTTCGTGGGTGTGGCTGACATTCAGAACACGTTCTACTGTGTGGTCCGGGAGCGACGGAGATGAAGAATGAGTGAGAGAGAGGGTAGATGTCACAGTGGCAACACTGCCGACTTCCCCACGCAGCCACCACGACAATGGACTAGCGCTACATAGTGTTCATACCAAGAACTACAAACTCTTACCTGCTGGAGTGGTCAGAAACTTTAACCTGGGGAAGTCCACTCCAGGTATATCTTTGCTCAGTGTCGCAGGTCAGCGACTATTGGAACACTCGCCACGCACCGCCTTCTACATTCGGGCGAGAACCCCTGTCGGCGGGGTGACGGCCGCATAGCATTCTAACACTGCAAGCTTTGCGATTCAGAGTTATAATACAGGATGATTCTAAAATCATGGGACAAACATTGAGGGGTGGTAGAGCTCACTAAAAAAACAAACAATTATTGTATAGGAATATATGGGCGGAAGTGACGCGTTGACGCACAAACACAAAAATAGCACATGAAATGCAAAACATTGTTTATTTACAATGTCGCCGCTAAATGCCCTTTTACAGCAATGTTTATAATAATTGCTCAAAATTGCTACCACCGACAGTAATGCAAGCTTGGTAGCGTCGGTGGAGTGATTAGCAAACAGATTCAAATACGCCGGGTATTTCACGCACGCCACCATTGTAAGCCAATCAAGCCATATGTAGAGGTCGCCAAGCATGCGTGACTGTTGGTGGATGCATTTCCAGCAACCTTTATGACATTTTCTGTACGGAATAGCTCGTTAGGTATGCTGCTAATGAACATTTTAGGTTTCCGTTAATGTTTTGTGTTTTTGTGTTTGCGTCTCAACGCCTCACTCCCACCCATATATTCCTATACAATAATTGCTTGTTTTAGTGAGCTCAACCACCCCTCAATGATTTTAGAATCATTCTGTATTATGGATTAATTTCTCGAAAACGGATGGTAGCCTACAGGATACAATCACGAGGCGACGNGTTTGTCCCATGATTTTAGAATCATTCTGTATTATGGATTAATTTCTCGAAAACGGATGGTAGCCTACAGGATACAATCACGAGGCGACGTTTTTGCGTATCATATATGATAATGTATGGTAGATCACTAATCCCCAGGCTCGTCGCACTTCTAATGTTCCTGATGACCTGCGGTGAATGCTGTGCGATGGGAGTACGTCTGTGAGCGGCGTGTTCCTATTTTTACGTGCGACGGGTCTTTTTTTAATGTGTTGTGATTTATTTTTTTTGTTCTTGAGTTGTTGCTCCTCTGGAGTAATTGTTCCTTTTTTTGTTCGTTTGGCTTTTGAGACTGTACTTTTGCCTCCTGGAGAGGTTTTTAATCTGTTTTTACCCAACTTTTCTTTTTGCCTACTGTGGAAGTTTTTAATGTGTTTTAGACTTGATGTTCCTCTGGGCGTTTATGACCCCGCTGTTGAGAGCCTTACAATCCCACTCACTCACTCACTCACTTACTAACACCCAGGGATCAGCCAAAAAATGTCAGTTACGTTTTCCAACGAGCAAATAGAGGTAAAATCGCTCTCTGTTTATTAAAGTGGGTTGACACCGGCAAGCGTTTTTTTTTGTTTGCACAGCATCGTTTAATAATGCGCTGTTCAGAAATTTAGATATTTATCTTTCATTCTGGCTGTGTTCCTCTTCCCCGCCAACTGGGCGGCCGGGGTGCGGAATGGCCGTAAAGGCCAAGAGCGCCTCGTTAAAAAATAAGAGCATGGCTGTGATGGCTGTGTATCATACTTATATACGTGTTACTAGCAGTAAACGTCATCTTCAGCTACACTTTTAACAGTGGTTACATACACCCTTCTAGAATAGACATGGGCTAAAGGTAGTCTATATATATAGGGCCAGTGACTTTTCGCGTAAAAATCGGAACACACAGGAGACTTCAATACTATATACACAACTCAGCTGTTGGTATACCTCCATTGGCTGCTGGTGCCGTGTCCGTCTTCGACCAAATCACTCAGGACTAAGTAACCTCGACACTGAACCTTCGTGATTCGTGGGCAAATGGTTAACACGGGCCAGAACATTTTTTAGCCAATCAAAAAAGCTGGACGAACCTACAGTGCTTTGGACTGTATCTTGTCTCGAAATCTTTTCGCGAAATATCACTGCCCCTATCTATATATGTTCTTTCTATTTTTCCGATGAGGAATTGACTGCCGAAGTTTTTCGGTAGAGCTCAGTTCCAACTTCTATATAAAACGGACAGCCATAGTCAAAATAACAATAATTCCAAAGAGGCAGAAAAAAGGTGGGGATAACTGATTGCTTTTGTGATGTACTGTGTAAAATAGTAGCTTGTTTTCTAAACAGACTCTTAGAAATAGGTTTGCAGTGGAGACTGGAGAAGCAGCCACAGAGAGAGATCTGGGTTCGTCAGGTTAGGAGTTCACACAGTTATCTACCTATTCAATCGTAAAAAGTTTTAAAATACAACAAAAAATTAAAATTACTGGAATGCTAAAACGAAAACAACTTAGCAAACGGATGTAACAAATTTTGGATGACATTTACAAGGAACGTAGAGCTATTTATATCTAAAAGGTACTAACATAATATCACATACGAATCGTGAGAAAGTCACCACGGAAGAGGTACTTAAAGAAATATTTACATACAGATTATTCACAAAGATAGACTTGTCGCCAGAGTTCCCATTTTATAGAGAAGAAGGCGAAAAAAAATTATAGAATTCATCAAAGAACTCATTACTTTAAATGTGGTCATATCCTCAAACGAGATAACAGCAGATTGTAAATAAAAGCCCACGCGTGCGCATAATCTGGAGCGTATAATCTTCTGTGATTCCTAGAGAAACTTTGCTAAACAATAAATTGAAGTAAATAAATACGCTGAGTATTTATAGGCCATAATTAAATTGTTTGTTGTAAAAATGTAAATAAAATATTTAAAAAAAAAATTCCTTCTACGCACAGTTCACTGAAAATAAAGTAAGTCTCAGCCACTTAGTATTTTAAGGTAATGATTCACACTGCTAAATACTTGGTTATGGACACTGTAATATTTGTAGCGATTTCTCAACTGTTTTTTATAACAAAAGTAAGTACTTAATTTACTGTTAAGAGACAATTCTGTAGAAAGTGCAAAAATTGTTCTCAAATATACAAACAAATTTGTCACAGTAAAATTCTACGTTGGGCAAGTCAAGTACAAATTCAAATGTATGGGGAGTTTGGAAAGCATATAAAATCTGCACTGGCATTTGCTTCACTTTCGGATGGAAAATAGTGCGTAAATAACCAACCTTATTACTTTCGGTTGGAACAGAACTATCATTTTACGAATGAAAGGCGTATGAATTAGTTTAATACAAAACGCTTCCGGTAATTAAATTTTGTAGTTGATTGAAACTAATAAACATGGAAGAAAATTAATTTGATACTTAGGTGCTTTAAGCGAGCAGTGTAAAGTTGTCATTCAAGGAGAGATTGCACAAGGAAGTATCAAAAGTTTGAAGGAAATCGGAATTGTAAAAAAAAAATCAGGTGGGAAAGTTGCGCAAGAGATCCACAATGGAGAAGGTATGAGAATAGCGAAGTGGAACTGATTGTTGAAAGATTTAAAAGAAATGTTCGAGCGAAGGCGGCATACCATAGATGGTTAAACACGATGAATGAAGGCCTTGCGATAACTAACGTAGAACACAAAATATGAATGAATAATAAAACACGTTGTGCAAGGAAAAACGTTTTAAAAAAATTCGGGAGAGAATACATAGTAACTAGGGCCGGTGACTTTTCGCGTTAAAATTGAAGCACACAGTAGACTTCAATACTACATACACACCTCAACTGTTGTTATATCTCCATTGGCTGCTGGTGCCGTGTTCGTCTTTGACCAAGTCACTCGGGACTAAATAACTCCGACACTGAACTTTCGTGATTCGTGCGCAAACGGTTAACACGGGCCAGAACATTGTTTAGCCAATCAAAGAAGCAGGACGAACCTACAGTGCTTTGGACTGTATCTTGTCTCGAAATCTTTTCGCAAAATGTCACTGCCCCTAATAGTAACAAAACTAAATAGTCAAAATAATACTCAAAAACCTGGTCAGGAATAAAATGAAACGTTCAAAATTAAGAATCGACGCCCACACAAGAGGTTGAAGGAAATTGTTAGGAAAGGAGAGAGGGTAATTTTACACAAACTAATATGTTAAGATCAAAAATATGCAAGTTGAAAGTCATCACAAAATCATCTGAAATACCCCAAGATACACGAACAGCTCAAAGTATGTAGTACGAATTACCACATTTGATTAAATTAAAATGATGATGATCCAGTAAGACGGCATGAAATATCATTTAACAAATCACACACAAATAACATAAAAAATACGAACTGCAAATACAAAAGCACGTGCATATAGAAAAGTGTTCAAAGTAAATGTAATTAATGTGGGTCGACGTTTAATGTGAGTTCGCAAGTGAAAAAAAAAATTCTGGTGGAACACATTTCAACAATGTGACAGTAAATTATAAGTGGAAAAGTTAAGAGAAAAAGTACCTCTTAAATGTTAATAATATAACTAGAAGTATTTTATGAATGTGTATCAAGGAAATTACTCAGTAATTTTTTGAGGGAAACGCAAATGAGGCATCATACCGTGAAATAAAGTTATATAGATTTTGCTTATTTTATTTACGCCTTAAATGTTAATCATGTTAGCAAGCGCTGGAAAATCCTACGTGCTGCTCCTAATTCGTACAAAAAATTACATAAATTTACAAAAGGGATTCTAACACACGAGAGTAGTCGTAATTCCATTCCAACCGAAAGGAGGTCTAAGTCTACTTCTGTTGTGGTCGAATTCGGATTGTAGTTGTCTCAGTCGTTTAGGCTGAGTGACCCCGTCATTTAGAATTTCAGATCGTCGACATACTTCTCGGACAGCATAAGTTCACTTTCTTTTCCTTCATTTTCTATTCTGGGCGGTAGACGTCAATATTTTCAAAGCTCTCATGATGATAAAACCTTTAAAGTTTAACTAAAAAAGTTTTGGCTCAGCAATAATGTCAGCTCATTAGACAATAACGGTCAGATTTTCCAGCCAAATTCAATTTGTAAACTTACAAACTCAAGGTGTTTAAGTTTCGTCCTCC
>NQII01000206.1:1171624-1193077 GCA_002778355.1 Clitarchus hookeri | reverse complement strand
CAAATTCCCCTTACTGAACCACTACACTCGCGGTACCTGCTCATTCCATATGCGGCACTGCTGGAAAATTCTCCTCACAAGTAGCGTTGTCGCCTTTCCACGTGCAGCCGTAATTTCGAACTTTCCAAACGAGCTCGATGGCGGCGGGACTAACAGGTTCGCGGCGGGTTCCAACTAGTTGTTTTCACAGCCGAATCGCGGCCTGGCTCTTTTACGTAATATCCACTAACGACGTCGGTGATACCTTCTCAACGAACGCCCAAGGTTTTTTTTTCTCCCCCGAGGAGCAGTTCTCTCGATTCCCTTTTCGCTACGGCCTGCTAGATGGCCAAGAGGTTCGTGGCCCACTCACAGCTCGATGCATCAACGGGAGCGTAAACTTCCAATCGGGCTACAATAACGGTCACGCCAGTGCCGGCTTCCAAACTGATGATTCAGTTAGTGTGCGAGCCGCCCTGCCGAGACCTGAAATACAACGCGACGTACGGCAACTATAATTGTCCCATTTTTCTGGAATTGTTAGCGTCAGGCGGTCAATTTTTTTTTTTTTAGTGTTAAGCTTGTTCACTGTTACCGACTTCAAAACCAGCAATTACAGAGATGATCATCAACGCCCACAAGTACGAAACTCTTTTCACGTTTTTATTTCCTATACGTGCGTCTCTTTGTGAATGTCGTCATCACAACCCTCAAAAACGGTCTGTTAAATAACAGAAATTCAAAGGGAAATCTCGCATTTAATAGTCATCACAAAGACGATACATTTACATATAACAATTGCATTTTTAATATGTTGTAGAATGTTTGGTACACACTACTGGGAATGGTTACTTTTTACGTAGTTAATATTATGAGGATTAAACTACCAAGGAATCTATTTAACCAATTTTACTAGGATAAAAGAAAAAATAAATCGTGCACTACGTGAAATTTCCCAGGCAATTTCTGTTTAAAATGTTTTAAATAAGTTCTCTTAAATATTAATGGGGAGGAATTGGAAAGAATATCAAGCTATTTGTCAATTATTTTGAAATTAATCTCAACGAATTTCGGAGCACTGTCATTTATAAATATTATGAATCGCTTCTTATAGGTTAAGCACTAATAAGTTACGAACATTTCCTCTATTATCAGTAATGAAATTTCCGTAAATTTCACGGAACATTTTTGTGAATTCTAGGAAATTTCCGTAATTTGGCCTTTTATTCTTTTTATTTATTTTGCGGTTTAATTGATAAGGTTGAGGTGGGGAATTTTTGTATTTTTCGCTAAACAAGTGTTTGCTGTGTATAAAAAATAAAAATATTCTTTCTGTTAAGGAAAGAGATTTGGACACACACCCTTACCATAACCACACAAAAATTAAGCGTGTATACGCAGTATTTGCATGTTATTGACTAACGCAACGTTCAGTTACTGGTAATGTTGACATGTTTGGAGTGTTCCCATTTGTTTATATCGTTTTAGACGTTCTAACAGACAAATGTTTGGTTTGGAATTTTACTGCTATCGGTATGACCTCTGTCATGTATTGGGACCAATAAAAATAGTTTTGTCCTTCATGTTAATGGCATCAGGTGTCTATGAGACTTCATAATATAGTCTCAGCAACAAATGCAACCTTCCAGCAAGTGAGGGACTTGTCACATTAAACGATTATTTCTCCTGTGTACAGTTCAGTGCATTACAGCAAACTTTTTGTGCAACATCCCAGATAATAGGACATTGAGGTTTAACGCGGTTGTAAAACGAGTTATGATAACGTTGGACATCGTTAGATACACAACAAATTGTTTTTCCCTATGGATAACGACTACTTTATCTTTAAATTATAACCTTACGACGGACATACATACATTCATGCAACATCCTTAAGAACTATCTCAATGATAATCATCCACTCTTCGTGATCCCACATTTAACTGCTTTTCTGCAACGTTGATAGAATTTGAGGTTAGAACAGTGTTTATATAAGTAAGTGCTTACAGGTGGTTTTACTTTTTCTTGCTCTAAAAAAATCGATTCAATGTTTCCTGTACGTAAAAAAACACATATATGGGGCTGTTTTGTTTACAGTTAAACGATATTTATTTTATTCAAAGAGAAGGCTAGAGAAACATGGGTCTTCTGTATGTAAAAGTTGCCTTTATATATTTTTGTTTTATTGCAATATGACTTTCCTTTATAGCTAATAAATAACCTTAGTTTTTTTTTTCAGCTGCTTTTGTACACAGAAATTAAAATTTGCTTTTACCAATGGTAACGGTTTGGCGATATTCAAGATTTTCTTTAGTACATTGTAATTTTCGGTACGTAAATGTTGTCCTGACGCAAACATTCATAAACCAAAAATATTGTGCATTTACGAAACTACAACTGAGCCAGTACAGTTCTCCTGCAGACGTTTTATATCATTCTGAAGTGCAGTGATTCTCCAAATCACTAGCAACAGATCTTCATGAGAGGTGACGTTATTATATCCTCCCCATGTTACTTCACGAAATAGCCTACTTATCGAAAGTGAATCGAGCGAAATTAAGACGCAGTAATTGTATGGCGGAGGGCGTTAGGATGACAATAACACGAAGGGCACTGGTTCGACGCTCGTAGACGTCTTGAGAGTAATTTTCTTTTTAATTTTTTAGTTAATATAATTTATATGATTTGTTACTGCCCCCTTATTTACGTGTCATGGTTGTTTTCCAGAGCACACATTTTCTTTACACTGTAACACTGTAACTCGCACGCCACAAAGAACTATAACGACAACGCGAGGTTATCAGCCACTGCTGTGTAGATAAAAGAAAAACTATGTTTGTGGCAAGGCTACTTTTCAGTTATTTAAAACAATATTTCTTTGCGGTAACATATCATGTGTTCCGGCAAAACAAAAAAACCTTTTACAGTGCCCCAGCCTAGTTTTCAAGCAAAAAGAAAATATTAAAGTTACGAGTGGTAGGGGAGAGCAGGGTAAATTGGCCATCGACTGTTACTTCGCTGGAAAGTATTTTCAGTTTGGTGGCGAGGGTTTGAAACACTTAAGAGGAAGGATGTTAGTGTTCTGAGAGCGTCTGAGCTGGTAATGTTTTATGTTATTGGTTTTATTAAAGTTTTTGTGGTTTTGTTCATGTCTGATGTAAGGTAAGTAACGGAAACTATTAATTTTATTTCACTTATTATTAGGGGGAAGGCGAGTATTCCAACCACTACGCCCTTGCGGCCCCATGATCACTACGTTAATATTTGACTTAAAGCCAAAGCCAAAGACAAAGCACTACTCGTGCAAATTTTTGTGATATATTTGCTCGGTCCGAGAAAATCACACAACTTAGAAACTTTTATTCACCATAAATTCGCATGTCTTACGACAAAAGAAGAAAAGTTTCTGTCCACCAATGTATTAGTGATACTATAATTATCTCGAGGATTAGGAATTTCACAGTCTGTCACGTTCACAATTATATAATATTGGGTATCCGGCATTTTAAAACTTCACGAAGCGAGCTTAAAAATCAAATTAATTTAACTGCAGTAGGCCTAGTTATCAGAAAGGTGCCACTTATTTTAGAAGAGCCACTTTCAATAATTTTTACTGATTTTTTTTCAGTTTCGCTGTTTAAGATTTACAGAACAAAATGCTTGAAGAAATCAGATGATTATAATTGAAATAAGAAGTCCCTTAACTTACTTCGGTGTAATCACAAGAAATAAACTTGCAGAGTTAGGAATATCAAAAAAAATTTAAATAAAATTTGTTTTAAGATTTGTATTCAGTTAGCAAACCCACACACGCAGGTAAAAATTTAAAATTCAGAGCAGTGACAGGTTTGGTAGACAACATGAGATTCTTAAACGGTTGAACGTTTTGTATTTATGTATATACAAGAATATAATTTAAGAAAAGTTCCAAAACTGAAGAAAAGTTTCACGTTCCCCTTTCAACTCCAAGGATAATTTTTTTTGGGAGTGAAAATGGTTGAAATGGGCGTTACAAGAATCAGTTTTAGCTGCCGAAATTTCCACAGAGTAACTTCGCAGTTGTTTTTAGACACGCATCGTACTTTTATTTTCATTAGCGTGCCATAAAAACGTGGGGTCCGCCACTTGAAGTCACGTTCCGACGAGTTTCCAGCGGAAATACTGCACACCAGTTCAGCGGCCCGCGCGTAGAGGCGATGAGGCTAGTAGTGAGCGAGCAAATATGGGCCTTAGAGCTCGGGCACGAAACAGTTGCATGCAGGCGGAGTCCTTAATGCCGCATATAAATCAGTACACAGTAAATAAATCCACTGAAGAGCCAAAAAAAAAACGGGTACACCTGCCTAATATCGTGTAGGGCCCCCCGAGCACGCAGAAGTTCCGCAAGACGACGTGGCATGGACTCGACTAATGTCTGAAGGTATGCAGAAGGCAATTCACACCATGAATAATGCAGGTCAGTCCACAAATCCAATTTGCGCCAATTTCAGAAAGGGTTGCATGTCTGTCACGTTTAATGATTCTTGTCAGTCGTCGTTTGTCCCTTTATTTCATGATCTTTTTCCGGCCGCAGCGATGTCGAAGATGTGATGTTTTACAGGATTCCCGATATTCACGGTACACTCGTGAAATGGTCGTACGTGAACATTCAAATGTTATCGCTACCTCGGAGATGCTATGTCCCTTCTCTCGTGCGCCGACTATAACACCATGTTCAAACTCACTTAAATCTTGATAACCTGCCATTGTAGCAGCAGNATCTAGCTGCCGACCGCATCGCGTTACTCTGATTGGTTCCATACCTCTGTTATTTGCATACGCACGCCTATACCAGTTTTTTTGGCTCTTCGGTGTACAACTATGATCAATTCCAAAGTTTCTGTTTTCTACGTAGGTGTATCTACTTATTTAACGTTATTAACAATGTGCAACATTTCGAGACTATAGTCTGTTCTCAGTACCTTAACACTTTTTTAATCAAACCATTAAAAAATCACCCTATTTATGAAGTGTTTGGTCATTTTCTAAATATGTCACGTTTCACAAGAGTTTTATACTTCAGTTAACATAAAAATATCTTTGTTTTTTGTTAAACTGAACTTTTACTTATATTTTATTTCTTAACTATAATATTTCATTTATTATTAATTTAAATAAAAACCGTAAGAATATAGGTATGTTGGTAACGCCCGGAAATAAATATTTCCCATGCTAAATATTGTTAAACTGAGTGCACACGAATGAAGTTGGTTGTCCTTTTGGTGTATATTTCCTGACTTAGTTAAGCATTGTTTGCATGAGGCAAAGGAATAATTTGATATTAGAACTTGAACTGGGCTTCAGGAAAGTTGTAAGTGACGGTGAACTGAAATCTCATTTTATCTTATCTAACCTACTTTAGCTTCATTAACCACTGTCCATTTCCCCTGTCTCCAAAATATATATTTTATTTTAATAATACGTATTTTTCTCTGCGCCGTATTATGCTGCTGTCAGTCTCGTGTTTCGATATCTGGGCAGCCAGAACTATGCTGGATTCAAAATAACACGACGAGCACAACACGACAGCCTAATACGTCAGGATAGGACGGAAGTGTATATATTTCATTCAGTTATTAAAACGCTCCGTTATTGTCTGCCCGAAAAGTGTTGTAATTTCTTGTAAGGAAAATCCAAAAATATGAAGTAGCTCATATATAATTTATTATATAAAAGCTCCCGATAATTGAACGTTTTTTTACATTTCTGAAAAGTTTAAATACATAGGTACACAACGCATTTAACACTTTCAAAATTCAGCAAAATTACGAAACGATACTATCGCTTGGAATAGGCTAGATGCAAAAACTCTCTACGTGTCTGTGAATTGCTGAACATTCCATTGGCCGTTGTTTTTTGCTTTCCTCGTGACTTTTCTTCGCTTGTCCACAGGGAATTCATCAGATATACCCATCAAGAATTGTTAATGACCCTCAATCTCAAGGCGAGGGACATATTCGTGTTCACCTATAGCAGTAACGAGCCAAAATAATAGTGTTTATGAATTTAGCAACCTCAACAGCGTGTTTTGTAGTCGAGCGAAGTTTTTCAGTCTCAGGATAGTTTATGAGGGACCGACTTTTCACAAAAAAAAAAGCAACTTGCTGACCAAGACTTCAAAATAAATGTTACTTTACGAATTTACGAGTTTGTAAAAGCAAACTATTAGCAATAAATAAAACATTACCTGTATCGCATGCGGGCACAGGGTTTATTGTATTAAAATTAAACGGAAGGTGATTTTGGTGCCAAGTTGGTATTTTTTGTTGTCGAGCGAAGTTTTTCAGTCTCGGGATAGTTTATGGGGGACCGACTTTTCACAAAAAAAAAAGCAACTTGCTGACCAAGACTTCAAAATAAATGTTACTTTACGAATTTACGAGTTTGTAAAAGCAAACTATTAGCAATAAATAAAACATTACCTGTATCGCATGCGGGCACAGGGTTTATTGTATTAAAATTAAACGGGAGGTGATTTTGGTGCCAAGTTGGTATGTTTTGTAGGCTACAGTAAGAACATATGCACGGAATTTTGTTTTGTAATGTTGCATTTGTGTTTTTTTTTTTTTTGCGCGCCCCGACGAGCTCGAAACGACGAAAAGTATAAATACAATATACTTTTCTCATGTTGTGGGGGACTCCAATTTTGTCGGGCTAAACTTGCTTTATATTGGCTGGTAAGAATTTCTCGTCTTGTTGGGACTGTCATGTCGTGCTATTGCAACGCCAGCATTAAGGTTTTATCACAGTTGAAAACTTAAGCAGTAAGCTGCAGGATTTGGCAGGGGGTAGTGCACTCTAAATCTGAATTATTAATAATTTCACTGTTTAAATCAGTTATCTAACAGCACCTGACTTATTCAACAGTCACTTCAGTCACTTCAACTGATGGATAAGTTTTAAATGCCAGTTTTCATTTACTTATCGAGTCAGTGACTTTTCCACTGACTCATCAACCAGGTAATTTGCTGTTCTCCAATAATTTGTTCTTTGACTGATGGATAAGTTAAACAAGGCATATAAAATAAAATAAGAACGCATAAACTAATAAGACGCATAGAATTTACTTTTTATGTTAATTTATACCATTTTACGAGGCAACATGAGCATTCAGTTTTTCATTTATGAATTTCATTTCGTTTTCAGATAATCATATACCGTTCGATTTAAGGGTTTAAACTGCATTAAATGTGGTGAAGTAAGTGCATTCATACGAACTATTTANAATCATATACCGTTCGATTTAAGGGTTTAAACTGCATTAAATGTGGTGAAGTAAGTGCATTCATACGAACTATTTATTTTAACAATCCTAATGTCACTAATTTAACTAAAAACAAAAAAAAAAGGACATATAATTTAAAGCTGCTTTAGATAAAGATGTATAACATTTACTCATCATTGCTAGTGATGGNCAAAAAAAAAGGACATATAATTTAAAGCTGCTTTAGATAAAGATGTATAACATTTACTCATCATTGCTAGTGATGGCTTATATCTCTATTGACAAGGTAATGATCTGGCAACGGGATGCTACGAGTTCAAGTACTGTAAATCGCTGATTTTTATTGCTCTTTTTAAATTACGCAAGATTGCGCAATAAAGACGACTATCGTAAACATGTTTATTCTTTGAAATGATTTGGCTTAATTAAATTAAAGCAATATTTAATTCACCGCAAGCAGTTGGGTGTCACTTATTCAATCAGCTATATTATTTCACTGAAAAAACCAGTGGTTTTCCGCCGATTCTAAAAGAAGACATTTTTTACTGATTCGAGTAGTTGAATTTCACTGCCAATCAGTGGTTTTGCACTGATTTTAATTTAGAATGTAACTTAAAAAACAATAAGTGTGCAATAAAAACGATTATTTAAAGTGTGTTCTTTGAAATTAAATGGGAAATATGCATTTGCCAACTTGCATTTTAATTTTCGCAATAGTTTTTAGCAGCAGGCAAATATAAATAGATCACTGCTGTGAATACTAAAATTTCTTAGGTTACTTCTCACTGCCAAATACAACTGCCAATACAGCTTAAGTTTCAAATTCATAAGCCCTTTTAAGGTGGGTTTACTACTCACTTAACAGTAACAGTAGACCGTGTGCTTGGAATATGACTCGGTGTTTCCAAGGGTTGCAGTGTGCGGATCAGTAAGAGTCGTGTGCGTCCTTGGCTTGAATTAAGACATAGTTATACTTTATATCTTGAGTACAAGTCAAAACAAAGTGACCAATCAGAGCACGGTGACAGTTGTTGTTGGCGGGAAACTGTATTTACATTTTTTATTTAGGTTATGTTGCGTCGTGAAATCGTATCAAATGGTTTATAACTTATTTCAAGAATTGTTTTTGATGTTTTAATTCATTGCAGAGATTTTTTAATCCGCTAGCTGCCCAACATTGCTATTTCATAAGATAGCGCAAGTTCTTTCAAAACGATTACACAAACAGTATCCACAAATGATGGAATATATGTAAATAATCTTTCCCCTTGTCAATTTTTCCAGGCTATGTCGGCTGCTTTTGTTTCCTACGACTCTGACTAACTAGACTTAACCGTTGCTAGATCAATCGTAAACTGTTAAACTTATTTTCGTGTAGTTATCGAGCCACAAGTACAAGTCTTAAGTCCTAAGTATTGGATCGTAAACCAACCATCAGTCCGCAGGTATAAGCGGCTGCAGCTTCAAAACAAAGTCTGGAAGCGGAACAGGAGGAATATTTTCGGCAGTGGCCTCGTGCGCAACGACATAAACAAGCTCCGCTGTTTGTTTCGTGACATTTGCTCACACACACGCACGCGAGAATCACGTCTTCATAACGGTTATATGCATGCCAGAAACTATGAAAACAGGGCCTGCGCAGTACTTCCTGATTTGGTGAAATTCTATAGATCAGCTGTTCCCAAACTGTGTACTGCGAAAGTTTAATACCCATTAAAACATGGAGCTAGTTATGTCAAGTACGCGTTAAATTTACGTAGAAATTTTTCAAAAAATTGCAGCTGCTTTTGTTAGTCTTAGATATTTCNTATGTCAAGTACGCGTTAAATTTACGTAGAAATTTTTCAAAAAATTGCAGCTGCTTTTGTTAGTCTTAGATATTTCTCAATGCAGTGCTACTAAATAATTTTTATCTGGGATATAGGGAAAGGCTCGTGTATATTAAATTAAGCCTACGTTTGCTTATGTAAAATATAGTTAACATACATTTGAACCACTGTTATAACATTTGCATGTATATACCAATAATAACCTCATCTCTCACCTAAACTGACCACTATTTGCGCACATCGACTTTAAGTTCGGTGTTTTTCAAATATATCAGACGCATACAAATTTATTGGAACTTTCGCAATTTTACGAAGTCCTGATATGGTGTAGTTATTCAATATTAAATGCAGAAAGTAAGAAACAAAAAAAATTGTTTATAAATCTGATTGGCTGACACTACGTTACATATACTTATGTTGAATTTGTTCAACATATTAGGGAGAAAATTAAACTTTATGTCACTCATAATTTAATGTGAATACACTGCTACGCGACATTACCATAAATAATAACAGCAAGGAGTTAACAAAACGAGCCCCATGTCATTAACTCATTGTGAAATGGCACTTAGGGTTCCCTCAGAACTTCAAAGGCGATTTTGAGAACAACTGCAAACAATAAATTACTTTTTATCTTTAAAATCGTGAAGCCACCTAACAAAGCATCAACATTACAGTAAACGAATTTCAGAATCTACATAAAAAAATTTCGTAAGTCTTACAGCGGTCGATAGTATCGATTATTATCGCTTCAGTTTGTTAATTTTACGGAATACAGATAGTTCTGTTCAGTACACTCTCATGTTCTGATAACGACATGAGTTTTTGATTTCAAAACTTCAGTGCATTAAATAAGTCTCGTTTCAAGTCTTATTTTGTAACGAAAGTCTGGAGCGTACTACAGAATAGCGGTATTTAGGGGGCCGTGGTGGCTGATCAGTTAGCCTACTCGCCTCCCACCAAGGCGAACCGGATTCGATCTCCGGCCGGGTCACTACCTGATTTTCGCATGTGAGAATCGTGCCGGACGATGCCGCTGGTAGGCGGGTTTTCTCGGTCTCGGGAATCTCCCGTTTCCCCCGCCCTTTCATTCCGGCGCTTCTCCATACTCACCTCAATCACCCTCATCGGCTCTCAAGACCTCAATGTTAAGAGCCGCCCAAAATTTCTTCATTCACTCAATAACGTATTTCGTAAAAATGCTTGGTAAACATCAAAAACAGAGTCAGGGTTCGGCGAAATTAAACCTGCTTATAAAAGGTTCCACGACAGAAGGAGTAAGGGAGCCAATGTTACAAGCGTACATGCCCAAACCGCCCTAAAAAAAAAAGATTTTGTAGAGATAAAAAACCTGGACAGATTTCATCTCGTTCGATTTCTGTATCCACGGTCGTGCACTGGAAAAAACGGTTTNCAGAGATAAAAAACCTGGACAGATTTCATCTCGTTCGATTTCTGTATCCACGGTCGTGCACTGGAAAAAACGGTTTTGTGGGCAACAACTAAATTTTATTGGTGGCCACAAAATTCTTTTGTCAATATAGACATCACAGAATATTTTGTAGCTCCAAAAAAAGTTTTCTGGCATTCCAGTATTTAGTGGCAACTACAAAATGACGTTTGTGGTCACCAACAATTCATACCTACAATAAACCTCGCCAGGAGCGGGACTCGAAACCTGGACCTCTCGCATACGAGCTCAGTGTGCTAACGTTGCGACCGCTTGCTCGCCGTAAATGCGGCACACACGACAAGACACGCTGCACACTTCACCTCATGGAAAGTAATTTTCTGTAATCATTTACGTGTAACATTCACTTATTTAGAAGAAAGAAATTATATTATAGATGTTCTTTACAATGCCCCTCATGAATTAGTTCGTAACCTAATGCAAAGAAACGGAACACGGACAAATATGGCGTTGTGGCCAGACAGAAGGTGGCCACTTCGAATATGTCTGCCAGGGCGCACGGGCAGGATATAATGGGCGTAGTTTTGCAGTCACAGCAACATCTTATTACTGTGGATGACATTAATGTTATTGCTGCCAACTTAATGTTTTGTTATCAGACAATCAATTTATTGTTATAAAACAAATATATGTTATTGAGCACTGAATAGTGTTAGTACTTGTCCATCTACGTATTAAGCACCACAATCTATTTTTTTTTACCAGAAACAAAATTTCGCCTTGGAAAGCATCAACTAAACAGTTTTTGTAGCCGCTAACAAATATTTTCTTCAGTGTAGGGGTACGCTTTTGGTGCAGCGGCTAGAGCGTGGGTTTTCTCGGGGATCTCCCTCTACCCCCGCACTTCAATTCCGGCGCTGCCCCATACTCACCTCACTTTACTCTCATCGGCTCGCAAGACCCTGATGTTAAGAGCAGCGCAAACATCTCCAATTTCCATTGTGATTTCAGGCGACTTCTGTACCAGTATAGAAAGCTTGAGTTTGTTGAAGACATCACAACTAGCCGTTGTGTAAGTTGATAAACCGTAACAATTTTACTCTTATCGTTCCTAGAAAATTTTCGAACATGTAAAATGTTGTATTGCAGTCAACTGCAATGTAACCGAACTCAAGGGAAAAAAATTATGTACTCAATAAATTTCTTTTCCGTAATGGGCCAACGGGATACTAATCCAAAGGGCGGGACACACTAACAGCATATTTTAAGAGAGTAACCAGAACGTAGAAATTTTATATTTTATAGCATTAATTTTGGTTTTAGAATAATTCATAACAAGCTATCCTTGCACAAACTTTAAATTTAAAATGATATAAATTTAATTTAACGTGATGTTCACTGTGTCATAATTACGTGATAGAATTTCAGTTACGTCTGCAGACCAAGATAATGGCTTTAAAACAATAATCGAATGTTTCCGTAAAATAATTTCAGCTAGGAAAGACCAAACATTTAAATTACTGNTAATGGCTTTAAAACAATAATCGAATGTTTCCGTAAAATAATTTCAGCTAGGAAAGACCAAACATTTAAATTACTGGTGTAATCTGAGCAAAGGGGATGTCGCTAACAATTGCTAGTAAAGGATACGGAAAACAAGAGATGAAAAATTAGCAATTCTATGACTACCAGATTACGAATACATTTCACTTACTAAATAAACAACGACAATGCGTGGTTCTAGTAACCCATGCATCCTTGTTGCAATTGTATGCACATCGACATCTGCTGAGAGAGGACCCTGATTACGGGTAGGGCCTGTAGTGAAATTTATGTTATCTAAATATAACTCGTTATGCAGTACACATGCCTTGGAACTTGGTAAATATTTAAATTAGCAGTATTAATATAAACCAGATAATATTTTAGCAACACAATCAAAGCTTTAAAAACTAAGAACGTTTACATTTTGTATATGAACATTTTAGAAAGAAAAATACATCCTGGCTGTATTATTACATAATGTTAATGGAACTGCCTAATACTTTAAGATAGGATCGTAGGAAAAACTGTAACCCTGTCATCAGTAAGTCGAGACTAGACTTTCAGTAGGAAACCAGATATTACGCTCTCAAAGAAGCATGTTGTATACGTGTTTTCTCGCTTGAGAAGTGGCCACAAGGTCGAATTTTGACCACAAAAATGTTCTATCGAGCTCAAGCGCTTTTCGTGGAGCAGAAGTTACATCATTGAACCTTCCCGTATTTGGCTACATTGAAATGACTTCGCTCGAAGGAAGTTAAAAGCGGTGTCATTAAATAATAAAATGCTAATTTTTTTTTTTTTTTTTTTTAACACTCTACTGAGAAAATAAGTTTTTGGAAATGCAAGGTCAACTCAGGTAGCTCGCCAAGGTGAGAGGGTGGTTATGTAAATTTCCTGGAACGGACCATACCACACTGTAGTGTATAATAAAATCTCTGTTCTCTGAATTCTTCAAAAGTTCAGTCCTGTGATTTACAGCCAACGCCGTCAATACCTCTTAGTCGACATGTTTCTTCAATAAATAAGACTTAAAATACTATGCATGAAAACTGACTATGTATCATGATGTAATTTAACTACAAGGATACAAATACTAAACTATATTACTTTTAATTGAAGGTTTATACGTGATGAAAAATATCTGGACAAATTAAAAACGGACAGTAGTGTGAATATTTATGTAAATACTTATGTATGTTCGGATGACTTAGCAAAATTGTATTCACTACTCATCAGCGTTTATATTTTTCATTAAAGCACTGTTTTTTTTTTTTTNCGGATGACTTAGCAAAATTGTATTCACTACTCATCAGCGTTTATATTTTTCATTAAAGCACTGTTTTTTTTTTTTTTGTGAAACGTGTAATTCTATTTATTAATGCTATGTGAACGATAGCGAAAGGCAGGATTATATTNTTTTTTTTTTTTTTGTGAAACGTGTAATTCTATTTATTAATGCTATGTGAACGATAGCGAAAGGCAGGATTATATTTTACTTATTTCATAATTTTTAACTTTGTTAAGTTTATTTAATTTTACATTTGATAGTGAAACATATCACACAATACAGAAGTCCGTCTTAGATACTGTACTCAACTTACTGATCTCTAAGAAATGTGAAGCACTCGGGTCGTTGTCTGTGTGAACATTTTCACGAAGAGATATGACATCGTCGTACCTACTGAACCTGATATCTCAATCAGACTCACTCGGTGTTTGTTCACTAGCAGAATTTACTTTCAACTGTTTACCCACCTGACAGGTTTATTCAGCGTGCAGGTAAGTTTTTGTTTCGCGCTTGCTCAGGGGAAATATTATAAATGGGAGAGAAAATTCTTTATTAAAATGCAGACATTTTCAGTTTCATAAAGATAAATGTTTTAATTGTATCACTACAGTAAAAACTGTTGTAAACAATCAAATTCATTTAACTGCTTATGTAAGCATATTAGAGATTACTGAGCCTTTGAGAGAACAACTGCTTAAAACATTCCGTGTTTTCGTATGTTTTTTAATAATATTCACTAACTCCAGCAGGTTATTTCTTACGAAAATATACGATGAAACGTAACGCATGTACCACTTTTCACTTATGTGATATGTAAAGGAGTAATGCTCCTCCAAATGTCGAATTTTGAAATGCGTGTAGTGAAAAACATCAGAAAGTATTCATGATTAAGTGTCGAATCTGTGAAAAGCGATTGGTAAAACTGATATCGTACACCTCTGAAAACATAGTTGGTAACATCATCCCTCTTCATAAAGTAAACGGATGTTTCCATCCTACGCTTTAAACGATTTGTTTGGATAAACTCTGAATCAGCACGTCCCAGTTAGAAAAAGTCATCGCAACACTCTCAGGTGAACAGTTTTCAAGAAATCCAAGGTGGCAATTTCAAGACAGAAGTTAAGTGGACTGGGGTAGGCAGCCCACGCCTAGCAGGACGCACGATACGCCAGTGAAAAACTGACAGTGCTCGCTGCACTTGAAACGTGCAAGAGCCGTGTGCTAGGGGTGAGAACGGCTAAGTTTTACTAGCGAAAGACGACGTCACTCCGACTTGCAGCACCAAGATCGCCAAAGAGTAAATAAGGGGCCATGAACTGTGACTGTAAAGTGAACACACGGCAGATAACACTGTAGTGTTAGGATGCATTGAAGCAATGCAAACTCCCACGCTTGCTGATCACGCGTGGTACACGAACTGTTAGAAAGGGATATCAAAAATTTAATGCAGGCGTTGCCAGTCGCCTAACCACCAGGCCACTCACGTTCTGTTTTGAAAAGTCCTCGTGGATTTCTTGAAAACGGTTAATCTGATAGTGTCCCGACAATACGGCCTTTCCTGTTAATTTGGAGGTGCTGATTCATAATTTATTCAAACGAATAGTTGAAAGCTAAGTGTTACAAATTTTCATGCAATCATAAGGTGGCAACCCTCATTTACTTTACGATGGAGGGGGGGGGATATTGTCACCTGCTTTTTTTAGAGGTGGAAGGTCTCTGTTATACACATCAATATTCGCCTATTTGTTAGTAAATCGCAAGTACGTTATGATATTTTTCATTAAACGCATTTTAAAACTAGATTTTGGGGTGCGCATGGNTTGTTAGTAAATCGCAAGTACGTTATGATATTTTTCATTAAACGCATTTTAAAACTAGATTTTGGGGTGCGCATGGACCCATTATTAATCACGTACGGGATAAATAGTACATACGTTTTCGACTTATATTTACGTAAGGTGTTTGTCGATGTTTTCCTAAAACATCCTATATAACAATCGACACCCTGACTGGCGTACTTCGAGGAAAGTTGGCAGCTATGCTGGAGAAGTAGTTACATATATCAAGGGGCCCGTCTGCCTGGAGTTATTCGCGGCGTTTTATGCCGAGAAGCGTGCGAGCGATAAGGGCGACTCTACCACGCCCATCAAGTGCGCCATCGCCACTAGGCGTGAGGCTTTGAACTGGCCGGCAGTGTTCTCGTCGTGCTGCGTATACCTATAGGACTACCAGTGGTGACCCAATTATTTTATTGGTGGGAAGTCTGTGGCAAGGTTCAATTCAGAGTCTTTGAGTGTTTTTGTGTGTCTCTGGTGTGTATGTTTTACGATACAGTACCTTAAAAAGCAGCTTTTAGCTCAATGTAGTGGTTAGAAATGGTTTTTCTAATGTGCNTTTGTTAGTAAATCGCAAGTACGTTATGATATTTTTCATTAAACGCATTTTAAAACTAGATTTTGGGGTGCGCATGGGTCCATTATTAATCACGTACGGGATAAATAGTACATACGTTTTCGACTTATATTTACGTAATGTGTTTGTCGATGTTTTCCTAAAACATCCTATATAACAATCGACACCCTGGCTGGCGTACTTCGAGGAAAGTTGGCAGCTATGCTGGAGAAGTAGTTACATATATCAAGGGGCCCGTCTGCCTGGAGTTATTCGCGGCGTTTTATGCCGAGAAGCGTGCGAGCGATAAGGGCGACTCTACCACGCCCATAAAGTGCGCCATCGCCACTAGGCGTGAGGCTTTGAACTGGCCGGCAGTGTTCTCGTCGTGCTGCGTATACCTATAGGACTACCAGTGGTGACCCAATTATTTTATTGGTGGGAAGTCTGTGGCAAGGTTCAATTCAGAGTCTTTGTGTGTCTCTGGTGTGTATGTTTTACGATACAGTAGCTTAAAAAGCAGTTTTTAGCTCAATGTAGTGGTTAGAAATGGTTTTTCTAATGTGAGTTACGTCTTGAAAGCACTCGATAGCCCTCGTATGAAGTATGTTCTTTCCGCATATCAGCACTTTGGAGGCACGTTTATAAAAATTTCGTAGAAAAACGTGTCCTGTATCTCAAAACTCTGCCGCACATTTCAAGCGCTGTGAAGGAGGCAGCCTTAATGTCGCTTTACACTCTAGACTTTAATCAGTTTAAATGGAGCCAAAATGGTGAGAAGCAGTAAAAAAAAGGCTTCACTTGCAATCAGTTATAGCTTTGTGATTACTATGGTGACCGAATTTCTCTGACTTCCAGGTTCTCTTCGCTGCGATTTAAAATGACAGATGCCCGCGAAATGCAATAAACTCGTCAATTAAAGCCTTGTTATTCAACTTCAAACCTTATGAGCTGTTTAATTAGTAGATAGGGATAGCTTTTAAACTTTGGAAAGCAATTTCAGTGTACGCATTTATTTCAGAAGGACGAAATTTTTTTACGCGGTGAAGCGCTTGCTGTTTGTATGGTGCTGATTTTTCCATTCCTAAAATTTAAGTACAAATAAGAATCATATGTTGATTCAGGATAATGTACATAGTGGTCGCATTTCTAACGCGTAAGGTAGGCTACTGTATGTTTTGGACAAAGATTCTATTCAAACCACCTCGAAAATTTTCTACATGTTAAAATTTAAATTTATGTAATTAATATTGACAGGAAATATTTTTTATGTAATTTAGTAAGTAAAAATATCGATGTTCCCATCTTAGGTACGAGTGAACGAAAAAAAAAAAAATTTTTCGTGTCTCCAACCATGACTGAATACCACACGAAGACACATGCCAGTTCATTCGACTATTGGCCAGTCTGTAACAGCTTCCTAACTGACTTCCGGTGACTAATATTTCACTGATTGATATCGCTGATTCCGGTCTAGAGCGTAGAAGTGTTGTTTTTTTTTAATTTGTGAACTTTTAAGTTTAATTATTTTAGCTATGTTCGTTTTACGCACACGTGAGTATAGTTTAGCCTGTTAATAACAAATATACGTTGCTAACAATCTCACATTAACACTTGGTTGACGCATAAAAGTGAATGGGTTAATGTCAGTGCTAATTAAAAACTATAACGGAAGAATACACATAATATTATAGAATTTAAAACAGCAGATTCCGTTTTATAGTTATTTATCACAACAACGTGCATAATGATTGAATATTATGTAGATGTAATCCTTTTAACGTAATGCGTTGGATCACCACGGATATAAATGCCCTTAGTAACTGTCCTGATACTCCAATTCACTTGCAGACAAAATGATTTTATTTGCCAGTGCTGCGCATTCTTAATAAGTTCGGTCCATCATGACTGTTGCTCGAAAAAAACAGCTTGCTGCCGCCGGCGTATAAGAATACCTCATCTACAAGTAGAGAGTAAAATGCAAATATCAATTCTGCACAGTAAGTAACAAACATTGGCATTCAATATTTTTTAAGAACAGACTATTTCAAGAAGAGCACATTTCCAAAAATTACTTTGCAATGCGAAAAAAATATTTTTATATGTAAACAACGTGATAGTGGGGTTGAAGATATTTAACAGAAAACACGACTCTGAATACATTTTGATGATAAATTGAGTTTTGTTTAATAAGTACTACAAACATACGAAAATTATCATAAGTTCCCTTACTGATCCTAGTGAGTTTACAGTTGCATTAAATATCCAAAATATTTAGTGCACTCAGTGTTTAGCGTCTCATTATTCTGGATTATGTCATAACCAAATATGTCCTGGGCTAAGTTATAGCCAAATATGTCTTAGATTGAGTAAACCAAATATGTAATGGGATGAGTCGTAATCAAATATGGCCCTTCACTAATCACACTCGAACTGACAAGACTGGATTACTGGACGGTGGTAAAATTTAGGTTCTGATAAGCACACACAATTGGATTATTTGAGGACAGCAATCAACCTAGATGACTTAATGGGAAACTCACTCCAATGCAGGGACTTCGTAGGTAATTCTGATTTTATAACAATAACTATGACCGTCTTTATTTGGTGGAAAATAGTCATTTTGATTNGGACTTCGTAGGTAATTCTGATTTTATAACAATAACTATGACCGTCTTTATTTGGTGGAAAATAGTCATTTTGATTAAAAGTAGCGTGGCATTTAATAAATAGCTAATTTTGGGCAGTTTGTCACTAAGAATTTACTCGTTATTGGAAACTTTTGGTCATTTCTGTTCTTCACTCCTTTTTGCCTCGGACGTATGGCATGCTGCCCCTTGGCTGCTATGCTTTCACCGCCATCTAAGCATACTACAGGATCTTAACAGTGAAATCAGCGGTCACTCAATCACTCGCGAAGAAAGAAACGTTGATCTATCGGCGAGTAATAATTAAGGTCCCTCGAATGGATGTAATTAGACAAATGTGTCATTCTTATAAGTAATTTGATTAAAANGGTCCCTCGAATGGATGTAGTTAGACAAATTTGTCATTCTTATAAGTAATTTGATTAAAATCAAAATTTATAAAAAATAAAATAAAAAAAAGGAACTCTGGGTGCAGTCGAAAGTAAAACATTTTTTAACGGCTGTTACAATAAATATGACATATGCATACCTTTTAAAATTGCAGAAAAATTGCATGAAGAAGTTTATGCTGAACGCCAAACGTCTCTAGCCTGCAAAGGGGTTTTCCCGATTTTACTATAACAGAGAAAAAAGACAATATTGGATAAAGGGCATTTACGAATGATGAATAATAAGTAAGTAAAATTTTGTTCCAATAACACGAAATGTATTTCAGACTGAATCCACAAAATTGCACTGATAAGAAAACATCAAATTTACGCGATAATCTACAAAAATTTTAAATAACGACAGAACTGTCAAATAAAAAAGTTATCGTGTTATATCACGTAGATATGTTTCCTTTTGTTTCGCAATTAANATAACGACAGAACTGTCAAATAAAAAAGTTATCGTGTTATATCACGTAGATATGTTTCCTTTTGTTTCGCAATTAATATTGTAAATTTATTTGTTACGTGATATTTACGCAAAAACTTCATAGTACACTCGTCCGCGATGCTGAAAGTCTTAAGTAAAAGCCACGACATGATATTGGAGGATGAGTGGCGCGTGAACAAGGAAACTAACACAGCTAAGCTTGGTACCAGTTACCAGCAGTCACGAGCACAATCTCTTTCTATTGTCTTTCGCAAAAATATTAAATCTTGCAAGAAGTGTTACGTCACGCATTTAACAGAGCTCAAAGCTGAGAGAGTTGCGGGAAGCATCCTTCATCGGAACGCAGGCGCTATCCCTCATTATGTAATCATTTTTACAGTCCTGTGCTCTCTCATTTTACTGTGTCAACGTTTTGGTGTCAAACACAGTAAACACTAATGACGATATGGCCTGGGGGAAATGTTACAATACGTATTTATGAATCCATGTATGTCATAATGACATAAATATGATTATTTTTGTACAGGAAACATTTCACACAGTGACATACCGTCCCATATATATTATATTTAAATATATACATAATATATATATATATATATATATATATATATATAATGATGTACGTCATGCTGCAGAGAATATAAAATCATAGTAGATATTCACTCTGTCAGAAACTAGCACAAATACAGAAAGTATATTTATATTTGTAATAATACCAACGGTCACAACTGGCTCTGAAATATTTTATGGTCGGCTACTTTTGAGCGGCATTCGAACAGAAACAAAAAATTACTTCTGTTTAAGCACTTCAAATGAAAGAGTTTAATGAGTAAGTTAAAAACATTTAAAAGTCGAAAATTATTTGTAAATTTTTAGCCAACTAAATATACTTAATTTTTTTTTTCAAATGCGTAATAATAGTCAGAAAAATGTAAAAATGGCGGAAAATTCCCTTTGAAAAACAAAATGTGGGTGCTGTTTCGTTTCATCCAAACGTCAAAACGAAACAAAATCTATACATCGGGTTACGGTAAAAAAATAACTGTCCATGTCATCAGAATGTTAAGCAAAATATTTTGCTTGGAATTCGTTGTAAGGGTTGCCCGTANAGAGTTTAATGAGTAAGTTAAAAACATTTAAAAGTCGAAAATTATTTGTAAATTTTTAGCCAACTAAATATACTTAGTTTTTTTTTTCAAATGCGTAATAATAGTCAGAAAAATGTAAAAATGGCGGAAAATTCCCTTTGAAAAACAAAATGTGGGTGCTGTTTCGTTTCATCCAAACGTCAAAACGAAACAAAATCTATACATCGGGTTACGGTAAAAAATAACTGTCCATGTCATCAGAATGTTAAGCAAAATATTTTGCTTGGAATTCGTTGTAAGGGTTGCCCGTANAAAAAAATAACTGTCCATGTCATCAGAATGTTAAGCAAAATATTTTGCTTGGAATTCGTTGTAAGGGTTGCCCGTATTTCAGTTGTAACATTATAGATCAAATTTAAATCCAGAATAGGAGGAAGTTATACTCTCACCGCAAGTTTATCAAGTGACGGATTTAAAAGAAATTTTAACGTGTATTTTTCTAACATAATACACTTCAGCTGAAAACAAACTTAGAGTTGAAAAATAATATTATGAATCGTGATTTTGAGTTAAAATTCTCTTGTTTACGCAAAAAAAACATTTTTGTTAACACAGCATGCTGTTTACATAATGCTAGCTCCACAACTACTTCTACTCTAGCATTCATCTGGTTTTTACTCAATGTAGCTTTACTCTCGGAGAAAAGTTTCGGAGCGCAACCCCAAGGGGTTGATGTTTGCTCACATACGGTTGATTCTACTCAGGTTAGAAACAAAACAAGTTTTCTTATGAAAGAGTTTGGCATAGGGAAAATTTCCGCCACTAGGTAAACGCTAGTGGTCTAATGGAATCACTTTAGAATAAAATTTTGAACTACGTAAATAATAAAAGATAAAAATGTTACTTAGTTACGAAGTTGCTTTATTTTTGATTTTGATCATTGCAATTATTTTTGTTTTTTAACGTATAAAATATTTTTAAAAATCCGGTATACATGCGACACTAGAGTTTACCTAGTGGCGAAAATTTTAAGTTGCCAAACTAAAAGCATTGAGCTTCCCAACACATAACATAACACACAACGGCCGGGGATTGGCCAAGAGCGAACAGGCTGGTTGCGGGGAGCGG
>NQII01000206.1:1115566-1153526 GCA_002778355.1 Clitarchus hookeri | reverse complement strand
AAGAAACCTTCAAACAAAGAGAAGGGCGAAAAGGAAAATGAAGACTACTTTTGTATATTTTGTAGAGATAAATATATAAATCCCCCCACTGAAGACTGGATTATGTGCTACGTGTGCAAAAAATGGGCTCACGAGAGTTGTACTGACGGACAGTCAACATCGTTGGGTTTTAAATGTGATCTCTGTCGTTAATAATGTTAGTTCGTAANGACAGTCAACATCGTTGGGTTTTAAATGTGATCTCTGTCGTTAATAATGTTAGTTCGTAATCACCCCATTTGGTGTTCGTATTTACCCGACTAATGTCGGGTAAAACCGAACACTAAGGGTTTTGTTTTTCTTTCATAATGTTGCAATTTATTAAACAAAATATAAATGTTGATTAGTGAATTCGTTAGACAGACAAGTACACTTTATAATTAAACAATAAAGAAACTCTGTGATCAAATTCCACTGTTTTATTTACGTTTTTCCTTAGGTGTTCGTATTTCCCCCACTTTCCCCTACAGCCAAAGTTTGCCGCACTGTCCTAACAGACACGTCCGTCATACATCCCACATTGATTCCTGCGGTTATTTCACTCAGTGTTGCTTTTGTTTATCTGTTAACACTGACCATTCTGCACACACGTAGTTGGTATCGGTCATTAAGTGCAGGCGGTCGGCCACTGTGTTGTCCATGGTGGGAGGTTATGCCTGAAATTAGGTATTCTCGGCACACTCTTGACACTGTGGATCTCGGAATGTTGAATTCCCTAACCATTTCGGAAATGGAATGTCCAATGCGTCTAGCTTCAACTACCATTCCGCGTTCAAAGTCTGTTAATTCCCGTCGTGCGGCCATAATCACGACAGAAACCTTTTCACATGAATCACTTTAATACAAATGAAAGCCCAACCAATGCACTGCCCATTTATATATTTTGTTCGGGATACTACTGCCATCTGTATATTTTCATATTGCTATCCCATGACTTTTGTCACCTCTGTGTATAGTCAGCTGCTGGAGAGATTGTTTGTAGCTGTATGAGAGAACATACTGTGTAATAATTTCATTGTTGTGACTTCAAAGACATGAAGAATTATTTTCGGAGTTGCTGCTGAACAATTTTTTTTTTTTTTTGGGTATACATAAAATTATTATTAAACAACAAATAAGACACATTCGTCGCACTATTTGCTGACTACACAGTGGTTAATAATAATTCGCAGATCTGGATAACTCTTTCACAAGGTGCATTACAATAAAATATTATTAATTCAAAGTTATTGTTGGAAAAATAACGAGCCTGAAAGAAAGAATGAGGAATAATATGGATAACTATTTTTTTCTTAACGAAAAATTCAGGGCATTAAGAAAAACTAACCTTTATATTGATATGTCTGCTTATATTTCATTCGTTTTTCTGACTTTTAAGTGCACCTGGACAACGCAATGCCTATGGTTAACGAACATTATTTAATTTAGGAATTGGTAAGGAATCGGTCACGGCCCGTATTAAGGAATTATACCAACTCTCGCCTGGAGTGATCTCGGAAAACCCTGTAAAACGAAAATCAGGATGACTGGCCCAATAATCGAACCCGGTTCCTTCCGGATGCGTGTCGTGTGGTTTACCACTGCGCTACCCCGCTTGGTTTTATTCAGTTTGGAAATACAATTAATTGATCCCCGAGTATTCGACGGATTGATTTGGCAGCAGACTTAGACTACACAGTCATCTATACACTCGAAACACTATTGACCACTGCAATCAAGTGAGGCCTTTGTACAGGCACATAATAGCGAAGCATACAGAAGTGAAATGTCGAGGAAGTTGCCAAGAGAACTCAGTCGCTCATGGGCCGCGCTTGGAAACAGGCTTTGGACCTTATTGGCTACGGCAGGTTATGGCATGTTCCCTATTGGTCAGGCTGCCTTGTGGCAAGTTAGTCTCCAGGAGCTGATTGGTGAACGACGTTCCACCATTTTGCTGGCGTGTGTAGTTAGAGTTTGCAATGCACGCCACCAATTGACCTCTGTATTCACAAATACTCTTTGTGACAGAACTGTTCAACGCTCACTCACACCACTACTTCCTGCTTATTACTGGCTCACTGCTGAACGAAACGTGTCTAAATAACTAGTGTCTAATCACAATAGTGGGAGAAAAGATCAAGTGTTTGAAGTCTATCTCGTCACCCAATGAAAACGCGAAATACTCGGGGTTCTAAATAATAAAATTATTCTGCTAAGTTTTCCATATTGCTCGGCTAGCCCTAGGCCCTATTCCGCTAAGAGACTTTGCAACTTATCACTTTGTATTCTGCATAAAAGTGATAAGTGCAAAGTGAATACGCTCCACCAAAATTTTTAACCCCTTAGCATTTCACTGGCCATCCTGCTAAATCTTTGCATTAAATCGTTTTTATTGTTTGTTAACTATAAAACCGGCCTAGTTTTTGTTTACACAGCTATATTTTGAAATGGTACTGGATCAATAATTTAGAAACGATGAGTTAGGAAAGGCAAGTTTGATACCTCCCTATTGCTATGGCATATAGTAGGTATGGAATCTGCTCTCGGCGTAAGGCGCCAGCACTTGATGCTAGCCCTCCGTGTTAGGGCGTAGAAATATGTCGACACTATTGTCTCTAGGTTCAATTTACCAAATAAATTCACCTTGTTTTCAAGTTACCATAAGTCAGTTTTATTTATGCTTAACAGGGTCACTTCTACAGGAACACACGAGACAACTCTCCCCTCCCCTTTTGCTACGTAGGCTACGTAAGGCTTGACGCAGAGATTTGCGCCGTGGGGGAGCAAGGTTCGTCGCACTTCCGGTATATTACTACTTAGCTTGTCTCGAGGCGATGGTTCATCTCCCAGCTGGCGACCTGGGACCGCTCCGGCACTTGGTGGGCGTCTCGACGCCTGGTCTCGAACTCCTCCTCTCGGCTCCACTCCGCACTGCTCGATTGACGACGGCCGACTGCCGTTGGCGTCTCGTCCCGGATTCACTCCGCACTCCTCGATTCCCGTCGGCCGACTGCCATTTTCTCGGACTCTTCCCGTCGCACGTCTCGCTTGACGTCCTCCGACTGACGTTGATGTCTTGATGCATTCTCGCGAACTCGTTTCTCCCGGCTCTGGTCAACACTCCTCGCTGGACGACGTCTGACTGCCCCGTTCCTCCCTTTTCCTCGTGGTTTTGTATGCTCGTTCGCCATATTGAACTAGCATCCCCTCTGCACGTGGCTGTGCTGCTCGCTGCTTCCCCAGGGTCGTAAAACACATGTTCGGCGTCAGTGGCTTCCTCGCACGTGGTTCTTCAGCGGCCTCCGGATAACGCGTCGCCCGCATCCTCTCTGCACGTGGCCGCGCTGACCGCCGTGTCCCCCTGAGTCGTAAAACACGTGGCCGCTGCTCCTGTGATCCGCACGTGGGCCCGGCGGGCCCGGCGTCGCCCCTTGATTCTGGCATGGAAGTTTATTGTTCCGTTCTGCATGTGCGGGAACACTTGGGTAGCCTCTTGGTTCGGCGCACATGTGTCTTCTGTTGACTCCGGATATCGTGTCACTATTATTCCCGCCCGCTCGCCAAAAGCTCTCATTGTTTATTGTGGTAGCTAGCCTGGGACAGATGCACACGATGGTGTGAGCTCGGCGTCCCTTGGCAGCTGCAAAACGCAGCTGTGCCGGCGCACGTGTGTCTTCCGCCGAGCCATCCTGGCNTGAGCTCGGCGTCCCTTGGCAGCTGCAAAACGCAGCTGTGCCGGCGCACGTGTGTCTTCCGCCGAGCCATCCTGGCATCATTCTTCCCGCATGTCCGCCAAACCCTTAGTATTTATTGCGGTCGTCCGCCTGTGGTCTTTACATCACGTGTTCATTCCATTCCGCTGCCTCCGGATATCGTCTGCACGTGCAGGAACATTTGGTAGCACGCCTTGCAGCTGCGGAGTTTTCGCCAGAGCGTGTCTTCTTACGAACAAACATATCTTTAGGGACGCGGGATGCGTCAAGTTATTAAAAATAAATTAACTGTATTGCAAATGTTAAAAGAGAAAGGGGCATTTTATTTGGAAATTTTTCAAGAACTATGACACAAAAATAAATATCATCATCAGATTCGTCATTTGAAAGTAGCGAAACATGCCTTATCATTCTTGGTCTCACTTTCATAGGTTATGAATACATGTCACTATATTTNCATTTGAAAGTAGCGAAACATGCCTTATCATTCTTGGTCTCACTTTCATAGGTTATGAATACATGTCACTATATTTTCATTCCTCCTTCATATCAGAGTCAATTAAATGAATTTCCTAAATTTCAGTGTCTATTAAATAACACAACAACATCATTTATAAATTATTAAATAACACTGCATGAATAATAATGATACGGCAAAGCCAACCTACCCTTTGCACAACTTCTGAAAACTTTGCCAACCACTAATAAATTAATATGACGAAGTGAGATTACGGTGGAACATAAATGTGTTTGAGAATGCGAAGTATTTGCACGTTTCCTTTTGAAAATTTGAAATTCGGCTTTGCGAAGTCAAACGTTTGTGGAACGTAAATACGAACGATAAGTGAGAAATTGTGAAGTCTGTTGGGAATAGGCCCCTGTTAACCCGCTGAACAGGTTTTTTGCTCACGTGTTTCAGACGGAAACGAATTTCATTTTCTTCGTACCACTTTATTTAGTAACATTCATATTTGCAAGAGTATTTTCGCACTGGTCTCACCTCGTTATCTTAGGAGCTGCCATTTATTTTAAACTGCGAATCGCCTGGCGCTTTATTGAGGTAATTAGCTCCAACGAGTAATTCGTCTAATTCCAGTGTTAAAACCAATTGTGTGTTGTCGCGGTGGAACACGACTGTCATTCGTTTAAATTTAAAACATTTCGTTGCACTGTGGAATGTATCGGCTTGGTGTCTTACGTCGCCAAGTAAATTTCTAACGTAGTTCTCGTTACGTTGTTCACTTAATAAATGAAACAATGTGCAGAAGAGTTGTGACATCCTAACTTAACTAGGGTAGAATCTGAACATAAGTACCTGTTTTTAGTTTTTAATAATGAGCATATATCCCTTAAACACTCCAATCTGTGAGGTGATTGATTTCTCATATTCACGGTTCATGGACTCATGGTACGGACGAAATAATTCATCTTTATAACAATTTTAGCGTATTACGTACCTTAACATAGGTTAAATATTTTTTTACAAAACTCCCTTTTAAGCAAATGCATTAATTGCATTCAGCCAACCTTCGTAGTGCAGATTGCTTCAGTTAAGCGTCCTGCTTGCTTGCAGCGTTTTTCTCCTTCTTAGGCCGAGAAGCACAGGAGCTATCATTGCTCCCGCGCTTCTCAGTGTAACCCTTATAGGCTATAAGGGTTACACTGGCACGCGCTACAAGTGTGCCGTCGCCGCTACGCGCAGGGCTCTGAACTGGCGTGCAGTGTTCTCGTAGTGCTGCGTGTAACTATGGGTCTTTCTGAAGTGATCCTATCCCTTTATTGATGGAAATTCTATAGCAAAGTTCAATATAGGCTCTTCGCGTTATTTGTCTCGTGTCTGGCTCGTATGTTTTAAGATACGGCAGTCTGAAAAAGGAGTTTTTAGTTATATTGGAGGGCTCCAAAATAATATTAACAGTATACGTGGCATCTTTAATGTGCCGTTCCTTCCTCGTCTGAGGTATTGTTTCTCCTCGTAAGTAAGCATACTGGGGGCGTGTTTAATAGTTTCGTCATAAAAACAAGGAATTCGAACACTCTGCACCGCAGTTCACCGCCATGCGGGCGCAACCTTTACAAGTTCAGGGTTATTACCAAAACGTTACAACGTGAGCAAGGTTTTCGTATTTATCACCACAAGTAACAGTGTAAAGGGTTGGTTGCAGATGCACTGTAGGAGTCCTGACTTACCTTTCACAGCAGGCTATGTTTGTTTACAAGAAATCAGTTTTTACGGGGAAAAAAAAATACTTTCTCGTGTCTCTCTGGCTTTCATGTTATCGTAATTATTAGATGACCAAATTTCCAGTAGCCAATTTATTTAAGTATCGATTCGTATTTAACCACAAACCCTCCAGAATACATGTCGATAGCTACATTATTTAATCAGCTTTTCTAAACGTAACCAGCAGTTAAACAATAAGTGAAAATTGTTTGATCGCACAGTATTTATACTCGGGTTCAGAGTTATCAAAACTCTTAAAGTGTATCTTAGAAATCAAGAAAACTAATTTTGTATTAATAGTAGTATTTATAAGCTCAACAATCACAATATATGACCAATAAAATGGGAGGGAGTGAAAGGACTTCATGACGATATTCGTCTAAGTTGCCAAAAAAACTATCACTGCAGCTGGTTTAGCTAGAATCCAGGGCCTCTATAAAGTAAATCACTCATTCTAACCATGCTGTTGGGCCTAGAAAATTAAACGGCACTTTAAAACCGATTCTCAAGCGTTACTACGTCAGCGCTCATATAAACGAACAAATTAAAATTAAGGATTTATTATTCTAAATTGTTCTTATTACACAGCAATTTTCATCTTATCAGTACAGGCTCGGTATATATTTTATTCAGCGAATTTCCTTTCCTTTTGGTTTAGAATATTTCCTATGTTAATCTTTGAGTTTATCCTTACTGTTGAGTTGGTAAGCGGACACATGTTTAATTTATATGTAAAATTTTTGTTTTGATTGAATGTTTCGAGTATATCTGTATCAATTTGACAAGATTATTCAATTTACTGATGTAAATGCAACAATTAAATTTCTACGCAAGCAATAAATTTCCCTATAATTATTAGCATGTTACAGAGTCACAAATTTTGTGTTCCGCCTACTCGTTCTGTCTAATAACACGTAATCCGGAAATTACCCCGTGAAGCTGTTTTTTTCTTAATCAAAATATTATTATAAACATGCTTCCATCAAATATTCAGCAATATACCCTGCGAGTTTTTTCTTTAAGGAGGTTCGATCCCCGCTTCTTTGTATGAGTGAAGAGATTTGGACGGCTCTTAACATAGAGGTCTTGAGAGCCGATCCCGCCACTTCGGATACATATAATTTTCGCCGCAGTAGGCAGTCAAGATTTTGTTTAATGTTTATGGCATGACAAAACAAAACGCATTGCATTGTACATTTTTTAAAGCAGTTATTGCTTGACTGCTGTTGATAGTGTCACTTATGTTATTGCCCGCGCAAGACATAATCACGTTACTTCTTCTTGGTTCTCACAAGTTCAAAATGAATAAGTCAGGAAAGGTGTACCAATTTTATAAAGTTCTAGAAAATGTTGTATATGGTCTGTCATGCAAAAAGTTTCGTGAAATATTTGGAATGAAACTCGAGCCAAAAAATGTATAAATTCAAGTTCCTCCTCAGGGAAACAAGTTTATGACATTTTTCTAGAGATGATGGTTAATCGCGAGAAAAGTTGACTGTTTGCTAGGATTGAGCGTACTGTACATATTTCCGAAAGTTTTCTTTTCTTATTGGCCGTCATGCATGTATGAAACTACTATCCCATTTAACTGGGCCAAAGAGGATTCTGATAGTCTAAAACAGAACGTTTGTGACTGGCCTACAAATAACTTACATCTTATCATAAAAGGATGTACCAGCTATAGTGTTATCGAATATACGATGACCCAAAACATTTTCGCAATTTTCCACCATCCCTACATATTTCCTATGTGCAAGTGAATACGATATAACTTAATTTGTGTAAAACAATTGAATAATAACCAAACAAATATTACAAACTAAATTTCAGCATTTATATCAGATAATTTGTGTCTTCAAGTGAAGTGGCCTAAATATATTCAGTGATCTAGAAATTAAGGCATAGGAACGAGTACATATCTGGAAAACATTCCCAAAGACCCTCTACACCTTCCAACGCCCAATATTGAACAGGAATGGATAAAGCATTCTTCAATAACAAAACACTGCCAATAGGAGGACTTGCACAACAACACATTCTAATTTACAAACAACAATTACATGTTTACAAGAAGAACGTGACTATTGCCCTACAAGAACACTCGACAACAGAAAAATTAACAAACAATGACACTTTTAAAAGGCAAAACTTGCGACTGTAATATTACTGAAGTTGTGATTGAAAGTTTCTGTAGTAATAGTTTTTTTTTTCAATTCGTTAAATATATTCTTTAAATTTTCTTGTTGCACAATAAAATGGAACGTCAGTGCTTCTATTGCAGCAAGCTGAAAATAAAAAGAGCGGTGTCCGACCGTTATAATGAGCTATATAAAAAAGAAGCAGCTACCGTTAGTTCATGTGCAAGCAATTTGGTCACAATTGAACAGCTGAGACGAAAGTCACGCTCAGATAAGGTACGTAACAATAACCAGGAAGCGAGCGTTTGAGCCCGGAAGTATTTAGCGCCACGTTCATTTTAACAAGATGTTTTAATGAAGGGTCCCTAACAGGTTTGGTTAAACGTGGGAAGCTCCCATAATACACACCTTACGCGGTATTTAATATTAAAATTACCGTTGCGAAATTACTTCCAAAAGAGTTTACGTGAGTGTGTCCTGTTTTTACTTGCATTTGTCTGTTTTTTTTTCTTCTGACTGCTGGCTGCATTTTATAAACATATATTACAATAAAAAGTTTAATTTCTAGATGAGATAATAAATAGAGTACAGTTGAGATTGACTATGATACCCGAACAAAAACCCTTAATAATAGTAATTCCTGTTTTTTCAACATGTTAAAATTTTTAGAGTAAATATCAGACACGTCATACTTAACACATTTAATTGTTTGAAAATCTGAGGCCTGCGATTCAAACTTCACTGAATGAATGTGAGATTACCCAGGGCATTTTTTAGTGAGCGAAATCACTACTTTAATTTGCAAGCGCAACATTACTGGCAACCACCTGTAAATATTTAATTATTATTTATTTATAATTCCATCAAGGTACGCATCTTTATATACGCACATACCCATGTATGTGGGCGTATTTTATAGCTATGCAAATAAGTACTGTACTGACAATAGCATCCTGAAGATACGAAAAGAGCATACGTTCGCAGGAAAACTGTATTCGGCAGAGATGCGTATGCTTAAAGTTGGCTGCTAAGGAGATTGTGTAATGCAAGACACAAGGAAGAAACTAAAGTAGTGGATCATTGAAGATTTTCAGCTAAGAGGAATGATCATCTCATGTGAGGAAATGTAAGGCGGGAAATATTGTGCACATACGAAAAGTGTGGGGAATGGATTTTTGAACACCTTTTCTTGTTAATAGTTTTACTCCGTGACGTCCGCCACTGGGTTGATAATAGAGTTGCCAGATTTGTTGTTTTTATATTATGTTTTCAACGGGTTTAACGACACCTTGAGGTTTGTAACATTGGTCTTGGTACGTAATATATATTATATGTCGTATGCCCTTGGATATTATGTCCACCGGACACAAACTGAGAGCTGGCATTCAAGCAGTAAATTGTATGAGCGCCATGTTTCAAAAAATTGATAGTCTGGGGTGACCACTACTTTATTTCAAGAATATTGACTACTAAATAATTCAAAAATTTATATTTGTACCAATAACTTCTCAGCTTGTGCTCATTACGTGTAATTTAGTTCTGACGCAAATTAAAAAATATAACAGAAATTAAAATTAGGATATTTTGCTCACAATAAAATGAAGAATTCCAATTCCTTCAATATTATTTCAATACATAAATACAATTTATTATGAAGTTTAGAAAATAAATAAAATTAAGTTCTTTTTTCAAATAACTAAGGAAAATTTACAGATAAAAAATTACGGTAAAAGTTTCCTCGTACGTCATAATTCTTTTAAAAAAGGAAACGTTTTCTGTGAAATATTACATGAATACTTTAGATAACATGACATTTATTCCATCGTAGATGATCTTATTTGTGCACGTTTGTATTACAATAAATAATTAAATTAATACATAAATGTTTCAACACGTGACGATAGAAAAACATAAGGTGGACAATGTTTTGAGGAAAATGTAAAGCAGTGAATTTCTTTTACTATCCAGCGTACTTAATATAGCTAGATATCACCTGTAATGCGGATTGTTTGAATTTTTGCCGATTCAAGTTTACAAAAATATTAGAAAACCGCTAAAGTAGAAATTCAGCTATTAACCACACTATGCAGTAAAGTCATAATCACTTAGGTTTTATCTTATAAAAAGTCTGAATCAACATCAAGCCAATCTTAAAAATATCAATACTTTTGCCTGTTTACAAGTGCCAGCTAGCGAGAAAGATGGTAGAGGTAAGCAACGAGCGAGTTTGGTTGCCTAATTTCTACCATTCCTTGACGTGGACAAGAATGAGCGATATCTTAAGGCGCCCGTCTACCTGGCGCTTGAACTGCGTTGCAGAGTGTTCAAAATACACGTTTTTCAACGAAACTATAAAGCGTGCGTCCAACGTCCTGTTCTACGAAAAGAACACACACTTCAAACGAGAGCTGTTAAGTACTTTCAAAATATCACGTACGTTTGAAACATCAATTCAGAGTACTCCAAAACTGCTAAAAACAGCCTTTCCAAGGCGCTTTAGCTCAAAATGCACGCATCAGATACATACAAAACTACTATAGCGGCCTGCACTGAACCTTCTTAAAGACTTCCCACTAATAAAATAATATGGTCACCGCTGAAAGTCCCATAGGTACACGCAGCACGACGAGAACACTGCACGCCAGTTTAGAGCCTTGCGCTTAGCGGTGATGGCGTACTTGATGCGCGTGGCAGTGTCGCCCTTATCGCTCCCGCGTTTATCGGCCTAAACGTGGGAAAAAGTTCCAGGTAGACGGAGGCCTTAAGGCGAGTTCGAGTACTTGAAAATGGTGCAGTAAAACCAGCACTTCAAAAGAAATTTTGGCAGCCCAAACAGCGTCTAGTCATTCAAACTCTCGGAAGCTTAGACCGATCGGACTGTTATGAGCAGCGAGCGAGCGAACTGTCCAATTCGCCGATCTCAAACGTCACTCGTGGAGTGCTGCTACGCCGTGTCCACGATACAACATAACGTGAGTAAATTTACTCACGTGTTGTGTAATTATCGTAATCGCAAGAAAACCGTCCCCGTTGCGTTGAAGTATTGCCGGGCCGTTGCATCAAGACTTCAGGGGAAGAGTGCAGGCGTTTCTGTGAAGATAACGGAAGAAACTTAACGGAATAGACGTTACCAGAAAAGCTGGCCCGCAGAGTTCTGTGTATACCTGTGACAAGAGCACCATGAGAAATTAATTTTTAGCAAACCTGGACAAATCAGTAGCAACAGACAGTGCCTGGGGATGTGGATAATTTGCCTTTCATCCATGGCAACATACACATGTGGCAAGATATACATTTTCAAATATTAACTGCCGGAATAAATTGAGTACGTAACAGTGCCGACTCTAGGACTACAATTTTGTTCAATCGTTTAATTTGCTTCATTTACATAAATATACGAAGAGTGTTTCTCTTGTTACCTATCTGTAGGGCTAGTGACATTTCGCGTAAAAATCGGAGCACACAGTAGACTTCAATACTATATAAACACCTCAGCTCTTGTTATACCTCCATTGGCTGCTGGTGCCGTGTCCGTCATTGACCAAGCCACTCAGGACTAAGTAACTCCGACACTGGACCTTCGTGATTCGTGCGCAAACGGTTAACACGGGCCAAAACATTTTTTAGCCAATCAAAAAAGCTGGACGACCCTACAGTGCTTTAGACTGTATCTGATCTCGATATCTTTTCGCGAAATATCACTGCCCCTATATATCTGTTATGTTCATTGTTATCACATAAACAACGTCGCATTCATGTGACTTTTATTAATAGAAATATGCACGACCTGTAAGTTACGTATCTTAAAATACAGGACCGCCGTTTCGTGAACGCTGCGTGTGTTTGCGATGAAACTGCGTAACGTGGCAACGCTGCGTGTGTTTGCGATGAAACTGCGTAACGTGGCAACGCTGCGTGTGTTTGCGATGAAACTGCGTAACGTGGCAACGCTGCGTGTGTTTGCGATGAAACTGCGTAACGTGGCAACGCTGCGTGTGTTTGCGATGAAACTGCGTAACGTGGCAACGCTGCGTGTGTTTGCGATGAAACTGCGTAACGTGGCAACGCTGCGTGTGTTTGCGATGAAACTGCGTAACGTGGCAACGCTGCGTGTGTTTGCGATGAAACTGCGTAACGTGGCAACGCTGCGTGTGTTTGCGATGAAACTGCGTAACGTGGCAACGCTGCGTGTGTTTGCGATGAAACTGCGTAACGTGGCAACGCTGCGTGTGTTTGCGATGAAACTGCGTAACGTGGCAACGCTGCGTGTGTTTGCGATGAAACTGCGTAACGTGGCAACGCTGCGTGTGTTTGCGATGAAACTGCGTAACGTGGCAACGTTGCGCCAGCTAGCACTAGAATGGAGTGTAGTAGAGAGATTTGGGCGGCTCTTAACATCGAGCCGATGTTTGGCGAAGTGAGGTGCATATGGAGTAGTGCCGGATTGCGAGGGCGAGGGAAACGGCAGATGCCTGAGAAAACCCGGCGACCAGCGGCATCGTCCAGCACGATTCCCACGTGCGAAAATCCGGGATCGACCCCGCCGGGAATGGAACCCGGTTCGCCTAGGAGGGAGGAGAGTAGCCTGCCTACTACGCCACCGGGCTAGACAGATCTTGTGGTCAAAATAATGGGATCGAACAAATCAAGCCTCACGCTGTCCTTTCCGTAAAAATGCGTCTCTCGGATTTTATACTAGCGTTTCTAACGAGTTATGCTCAAAAAATGAGCAAAGCACGATTAGCACTAAAGAAAAAGAAACGAGCGATTAAAATTGTGACCTTAAAGTTGTTGGACACGAAAAAAAAATTATTATTTGATATTTGTACCAAATACTGTTGTACGTGTACACATTACTTACAAACAATATTTTACCTAATAAAAATTTTAGACGTTATATTTTTTGCATAAAGACATGTCAAAATCACATTTTAGTGTTTTCGGGATGTACAAATAACAAAAAAATAACTCACCTAACAAAAATATTAAAAAAAAAAAAATTTGCTGCTTTTTCTCAGCTAGTTCACTGTCACCAGTTCCTTCCCCTAAATCTTGAGAGATTTTCTCTTTTCCGCAGCATAATCATATTATATTTTACTTAAAAATCTTCGTCGAAAAATTTCTACTCTTCTCTGATTGGCTGTTGCCCCATGCACCTGTGTGTGAAATGAAACATAGCCATTCCCTTTATGTTCTACTTCAGGATCTCTCATGCGCACAACCTGTTGTGTAGAGTTTCACAACTCTAAAAAATCAATAGGTTCGAAAAACATAGCGCTCAATTCTCGTGAACACGACCTATTTCCTGTGGTTAATGTTATGCTTTTAATTGTAAACCAAGATTTTAAGGAGTTTGCACAATTGGAATCTTAGGCATTTTGCAGCACACTAACAAAAATTAAGTACACTAAAAATTCCCATCTTTTAAGTGTGTATTTTGAAATTAAAATGGAAACAGCCATTTATTAAGTTGTATTTTTGTTTTTGTAGCTGTTTAAAGTAGCAGACAAATGTAAATAAATCGTTGTTGCGTATACTAAATTTTTGCGTGGTCACGGCTCTCTGTCATATCCTACTGCTTAGTGCTTAAGTTATCAGTTGTGTAAAGCTCTTTAAGACCCTTACACAATTAAAAACTTTAACATTTGACTTCACGATTTGACTTTACAATTACTTCTCGACATTTTGTTTCCTATTGTTAGGGCAGCCTGTTTTTCGCGAAAAGATTTACCCGGAGGCTAGACTTCGAAATCCTGTTTGCACACTTTCAGTCTTTATTTGATTATTGGCCGTTTGTCATTGTGTGAAGACAGTCTGTTACATGCGTCAGCGAATCGGAATTATGTTTCTCCGAAACTGACCGTCCGCGTTTCGCGGGCAGACAGATAAGAAGCATAACATTTTCTAATGATCCAATCACGAATGAGGTTCTGAACTAAAGTGAGTTGGAACAGCACTTATCCTGAACTCTTTTCGCGAAAAACAATNCGTGCGTCAGTGAATCGGAATTATGTTTCTCCGAAACTGACCGTCCGCGTTTCGCGGGCAGACAGATAAGAAGCATAAAATGTTCTAATGATCCAATCACGAATGAGGTTCTGAACTAAAGTGAGTTGGAACAGCACTTATCCTGAACTCTTTTCGCGNTTCTAATGATCCAATCACGAATGAGGTTCTGAACTAAAGTGAGTTGGAACAGCACTTATCCTGAACTCTTTTCGCGAAAAACAATTGCCTCTACCTATGGTGTTCGACACGGTGGGTTCGTCATAGGTAAATTCAATCACGCTTGACTTAACGATTTCGAAAAGTTGAACGTTGAGAGATTATGGCGACTATTGACAACGAGGTCTTGAGAGCCGATGAGGGTGAAATGAGGTGAGAATGGAGAGGCGCTGGATTGCAAGGACGGGGGAAACGGGAGATCGCCGAGAAAACCCGCCGACCAGCGGCGTTGTCCGGCACGATTCCCACTTGCGAAAATCCGGGAGTGGCCCGGCTGGAGATTGAACCCAGGGTAGCCTTGGTGGGAGGCGAGCACTCTAACCGCTCAGCTACCGCAGCCCCTCGAAAAGGTTAAACTTAAAGTCAAAGTCAATCAACCATTTCGCCGAGAATCTATCAGAGGTTATGTGTAATAAACATTTGTTTATCGCCTTAGTTAAAAAATGGCGAACGAATATTGTGTGAAAAAACATATGAACTAATACTTATGAATACACTTCATATGAGAGTTTTTGTATAAAATTTAATTGGTAAGTAAATAACTTACGTTATTTTAAAAACTAGGTAAGCAAAACCTTTTTCAGTGGAGATATAAAGATTTATGTAATAAGATACACATTTTTAGGAAGATTGCAGAACCTTTTTTCAATTGTCATAACTTAGACTTGACAACTGTACTGTGTATTTGTGATATTGTCAAGTGGAAGGAAACGTAAAGTCAAAAGCTAAAGTTTTCGGTCGTGCTAATCCGTTTTAGTTTTCGAAGAAGTAGTCACAAAGACGGCCGGAAGCCGGTCGTGGCCTGTGCGCCCGGGCAGCTCCCGTGAACCAGTTTTCAGGTAAGACACGGCTCGTTCGCTCGCTTTCACCTGCATCGTCGCAGTCGTCACCGTCGTCGCTTCCTCCGGGGGAAACGATTGGCCGCCGCTACGCTGGTCGCTTATGCAACGTCGCCGCAGAGCAGGCCGCAACGCCAGAAGCGCAGTGCCACGACCGCAGAGCGCGTGAGTGAAGACAATTGGGCGGCTCGTAACGAAACCCTGCTGAAGTTCTACTTCTAGGATATTCCTCCTCCTCACGCAAACCAAGCTTAACGAAGTCTAGAAAATAACACCAAAGTGATAACGCACCAGATTCATGTGCACTGCGCACTCAGTGTAATATTATTTTGCACAAGAACTATTTTTTGCTGGGCGTTATCAGCACACCTATTTTTTCCTTGTTTTTATTCATGTTGATGATACTTGGAATATTGTAATTTAAAGATATAATACAAGTAAAAGTTCAATTTAACTGAACATTAAGGTAATGTAATGTTAACAGCGTGTATAAAAGGCTTATAAAACATGACGTATTTAGGTAACAACCAAACACATCAAACATGGAGTGATTTTTCAGAGGTTTTATTTGAAAAGTGTGGAGAAACCGTAAATAGACTATAAAGGTTGCCTTCACTTATTGTTGACGGGCGCTGAAATCGCTTATGATTCATCAGTGCTCGTCAGCAGTTAGGGAACAGACTGCAGTAAAAAGTAAATATTTTATTCGTTCGTAAGTTCATAGTTTCGGAACGGTCGACTGCGGTGATCATTAAAAATAAATAAAACAAAATTAACTGTGAATTTAAGTATTATATTGTTTATTTATTGAGTTAAAACATTTCTTACGCATAAAGAAACCAATTATCGATGGTTGTTTGACTAAAGAAAAACAATTTTTCTGATGACGTAAACTCTGTTTTGAGTTTGTTTTCGTGGTAATATAGTTCGGAATTTCAGGAAGGACTATTTTGTATGTAATGATCCTGTCACAAGCACATTTGAAATATATCTCGGAGAAGCTACGACGACTCGAAGCTCCCGCCAAAACCTTGGTTCACTGAAACTGTACACTTTTCAAGGGAGCAAAACCTTGCATAAAGCGAAAGAAATAATTAAATAAAAACTGAGAAAAATTAAACCTACATAATGTATCGCCTAGAAAACCTTCAGATCATTTTCTAAACAAGGTATGTATAGAACTATAAAAATATTCAAAGCTTCATAAGAAAATGTTTGGAAATAAGATGCGGAAAAAAAATTCCATAAGACACCAAGCAAAAAAATATTGCAAAATTTAAATCGTTAATGATTTTGTTTGAATATTTACACAAGAACACATTAAATTGAAAATTATTAATAACCACTTTGTATTAAAACAATAAACATTGGCGTCATGTCTGCGTGAATGTATTTTACTTCTGCCGACATTTNTAATAACCACTTTGTATTAAAACAATAAACATTGGCGTCATGTCTGCGTGAATGTATTTTACTTCTGCCGACATTTGCCGACATACATGGGAAAAAATATATATTTTGAATAAAATGCAATAACTGTAAGCCAGTAAAGTGAGTTAGCCTTCCAAAATCCTCTCAGGAAATCTAAAAAAATGGCGATTGGCATCATTTTGTAAGATAGAATCAAAAGCATTCCACAACTTTTTAAAATTGTTAAAATNTAATAACCACTTTGTATTAAAACAATAAACATTGGCGTCATGTCTGCGTGAATGTATTTTACTTCTGCCGACATTTACCGACATACATGGGAAAAAATATATATTTTGAATAAAATGCAATAACTGTAAGCCAGTAAAGCGAGTTAGCCTTCCAAAATCCTCTCAGGAAATTTAAAAAAATGGCGATTGGCATCATTTTGTAAGATAGAATCAAAAGCATTCCACAACTTTTTAAAATTGTTAAAATACCTTAACTGAGATCGATTTCCATGATTGGATGTTTTTATCTTTAACTTTTGTCTCAGGGGTTCTTCCCACGAATCACATACATTCGGTGTCAACAAATTATGATTGGACCAGTCGAATTCGTAAATGTCTTCTCGCAAAGACACAAGTGGCATATTAATTAGTTTCCACGTAAATCTTTGCGAAAAACGTATGTTCCTAGCCGTTAGGTACATATTGAATTTTTGTAGCAACAAAATCGATTTAGTATTATTCACGTAATTGCTGCATTTGTAAACTACAAAATACCATACGCTTACTAGACGTGATCTTCGAAAGTACAAACGTCTGTAAATCTGCAGGAAAATGTCTGCGCGTAGAATTTTATTTTATTGCGCATCCATAGGGGCAGTGACATTTCGCGAAAAGATTTCGAGACAATATAGAGCCCAAAGCACTGTAGGGTCGTCCAGCTTCTTTGATTGGCTAAATAATGTTCTGGCCCGTGTTAACCGTTTGCGCACGAATCACGAAGGTCCAGGGTCGGAGTTACTTAGTCCTGAGTAGCTTGGTCAAAGACGGACACGGCACCAGCAGCCAATAAAGGTATAACAACAGCTGAGGTGTGTATGTAGTGGGCCTACGCATCCATTACGTAGGAGACTTGGGAAAAAAAAANAAAGGTATAACAACAGCTGAGGTGTGTATGTAGTGGGCCTACGCATCCATTACGTAGGAGACTTGGGAAAAAAAAACAAAGATAGCTCAATGTAATTAAAAGTAAATTAAATTTTGGGCACTTTTAACAACACACAGACTGANAAAAAAAAAACAAAGATAGCTCAATGTAATTAAAAGTAAATTAAATTTTGGGCACTTTTAACAACACACAGACTGAATTAATGCCGAAAAAATTATTTCCAGCGTGGAATTAAACACGTGTCTTCCAGTTAATCCAACGCTGCTTTATTGATTCGTACAACACACCCATTGAACGGAATTTGTGCATTAAATTGTATATTTCACTCATGGTTGATTCCAGTGTTTCTGAAGCCCTGCTTGAATTCTATTTTCAGGCTATTCCTCTGCTTCAAGCAAGCTAAGCTTAATTAAGTCTTTAAAATTGCACCAAAGGGACAGCGCATCGCATTCGTGCGAACACAGTTTAATAATACTTTTAACGAGTATTACGTCTACCCAGGCATTACCAACACGCCTATTTTCTCTCTCGTTTTATTAATATTAATTATAAATCAAATATTAAAACTTGTAGATAGTATATAAGTGTGATACGTGATGTATTATGGAAACACGCAAGCACGTGAAAAACGGGGTGCGTTTTCAAATGTTTGGGTCAAACGTTGTGAAGATACTGCGAGTAGACTATACTTTTGTACGCGAAGGTAGTTGTAGAGGTGTTGGGGTTTCTGGAAGAAGCCGCGTCGAGATTAAGCTATGCGTGAACGTGCCGTCTTCAGACAACAATTTCCCCTTGAGGCTGGCGCCCACAGTCTTCGCCAAAAGGCTGTGCGAAGAAGCCCACTCAACTCACTCATGTCCTGTGGACGTGGCCATACACTTGTTAGAATTACAAAAGCGAAATGTCGCGTATAATAAAGGACATTTGATATTTTCGAAAAGGTTTCAAATGTCCCGTTGCACTTTAAAACACGATAGCGGGTCAGCTCTTAATTAACGAAGGGAAAATTTCGCAAGTTAAATAATATGTGGACTTTACTCCGCAGTCCTGCGTACACTAGAGGCATCAGATGTTCGTATATTGGCTGNGCAAGTTAAATAATATGTGGACTTTACTCCGCAGTCCTGCGTACACTAGAGGCATCAGATGTTCGTATATTGGCTGCCGCCTTAGTGTGTAGCAAGTTTTATCCTTGGCAATATATCACGCAATTCGGTGCATGTATTCATTCCTTTCTGCTATTGGCCCAAAGTCGCCTATGACGTGTCTAATAAAAAATGAAATAATCGCAATAATACCTCACATATACGATTGTTTGAATTCTAGCTTGTTTTCATACCAATTCACAAAAATGTCCTGCCCCTACTTTTTTTTTTTTGNATATACGATTGTTTGAATTCTAGCTTGTTTTCATACCAATTCACAAAAATGTCCTGCCCCTACTTTTTTTTTTTTGTGATTGAAATGGTTTTAGCTTCTAATCGTATTTGGTACCTACCCTTGAACTGCAGTATCGGAGTAACCGAAGTGTGAGTAGCCAAGTCGAGTAAGGAAAGGTTTTCTCACAAAGACATGAGCCGAGTAACCAAAAGAAAGCTTTACGTGTGTAAGTAGAGTTTGGTTGAGAGTTGAGAGATTTGTGTTGCTCTTAACAACGAGGTCTTGAGAGCCAATGAGGGAGGTATGAGGTGAGCGTGGAGCAGCGCCGGAATCTAAGGGCGGGGGGAAACAGGAGATCCCAGAGAAAACCCGCCGACCAGCGCCATCATCCAGCACGATTCCCACGTGCGCAAATGTGTGATTTCAGTGTGCTGTAGACCTAAATTCACAACTCCCTGCACAAACGAGTCACTGTATTCTGTTAACATGTTCCTGCCTTTGCCACTTATTTGGTTTCATGTGATTACATCCTAATGTTGTTGTTTGTTTATCACTGGGATACAGTCTCCTAGGAAGAGAGTAATATTCCGTCGCCCCTTTAGCAGAAACAATACAGACTTTCAAGTAACATGTATATAATGCCGGTTAATGAAATGGTTGATTTTTCTATCTGTAGTTATAGTTATTTTAATCGCCTTAGTAAGATAAAACGCAGTAACACTGCATATTTTACTTTAACACGGAGGAAAATAAAAACATTTATAACAGTCGTAAGTAAACATAAATACAAACTCTGGAATCTTAGGCAACTGACAAGTGGTCATATGCATTTTAATAACACCGAAACCCTTATAATTTTGTTTCCCCTCTAAGAAGCACCTTTACTTTAAATGCAGTTTCAGTTTAAGTGGTTTTTTACTAGTTTAATTTCCTCGTTTAAAGCAGAGAGAAAGGAAACTAAGCTTACAGCATCTCAGACGTTAACGCCATCTTGCAGTACAAGTCAAAGCATCTAAAATTACAAAACTTTCAGTGTCACGTATAATGAAAATTCATTACCGCACCATGCAATTCGTTTCAAACCACTTGCAAGAAGTCATTAGTTGTCGAACACAGCGCGTAAGGTGGCAAACAAGGGAAAATAACCCGTGAACAGGGAAATTTACGACGAGTGGGTAGAAACAGTCATCGTTGTGGCGGAAACGGCTTCGGAGCGGACGCCTTAATTTCTTCGCAGCGAGAGTGGATGGAAACTAATTACCAGCCAGCGTGAATGTTTAGCAGAAGGCGCTTCAAACCCTTCCCTTCCCGCATTAATTTATTATTTCTGATGTTGCAAATTAGAAACATTTTGATGCGTGCTGTACTTAAGCTGGCAAGGAACTTGTGTCGTCATCACAACCAATAATCTGTCTTCGTGCTTGGTGATCAGTGGTAGCAACCAGTCATAACGTTGCGTAGTAGCATCGTCACCCACAAAGAAGGTAATTGGTCACTGAGCCTCGCAGAGTACAGTACAGCAACGGTCAAATATAAGCTTCGTGTGCAACATGTTGAAGATTGTCTACAATGGACACGAAAAAGTTAAAAAACATACACGTGTGTGTGTGGTAGACATTCTGCAGCGTCTGCCTCGGGCGGGGTCCGTCATGGTTTTGATCCGTAAAGCGTTTTTTTTTTTTGCCACTTTTCTTCAACGTCGCTGGTTTATGAAGGAACGCTAACCAGAAAAGGAAGTAAAAAAAAAAAAAGCGGCGTGCCGCATGCATGCCTTCCCCGGCGTTCGAACCCGGAACATCATGGAGAACGCCCGAGCGAACTCGGCCACCAAGGTCAAACCGGGTCAAACCCGTGTAAAGGCTGTTCACGTTAAACTGGGCACTTTTTATAGCCCTGCTAAAGATCTACTTGTATGCACATTCCGTATACTTCCGCCGTATGTAAAATTAACACTGCCGTTGGCCTGGTCAGATTATTTATTCGCCGGTCAAATAAAACTGTGAAATTATAAGAGAAGTACATATTTTACAATTTTGCTCATTCTTACACTCAAATGCTTTAAACAGACAGAAAAATAAATAACTTCAATATTCGCAAATGTTTTCCCAAAACTTTTAATTCAACGTTAAAACACTGAACTACTGTCCCTCCGTCGTTACCAATTTTACAGGACGCATGCCAGTCAGTGTACCCGTTAAAATACATTCAAGCAGGGCAGTGACATTTTTCAAAGGTTGATTTTAAAAGTGCTCACTTTACCGTGAACAACCTTTACGAGGCAGTGGCGTAGCGTCATGTGACCTTAATTCACGCTATTGACTTTAATAGTAAATTACAAGTTTATACAAGCCAGTAGAGAAAAACTAAGAAATGTCAATGCTACAAATACAACTTTACTTACTACGAGAGCAAATACAGTGTGTATCCGGATTATACCGACAAACTTCGGCTGGAGGTAAATCACGAACAAATAAGGTGAAAACATTTATACGCTTTGTGGTCTAAAGTGCATCCTAAGAGCGGTATATTTCTTTGAAATCAGACCTGAAGGACTTGGTTATTACAAATGCTGGAGACAATTTTTATTATGTTACATTGATTGTCTGGATAATGTGCAACAGAAAAAAATATCTGCGAACATCAAAACACCTGCTTGTCGCTGTAATAAAATATTTTTATGGAAATGATCACGGTCACTTCCCTTATTTCGACTTGATCTCCATGACGCTGAATCAAACATGCAGTTTATAAGATCGATTACTAACCCGTATGTCACAATTATTGTTACACATGATACAAACTCTCAGTGATCCATCTCCAGTATTTATAACAAACTAGTGATTCAGGTCCACCTTCAAAGATATCTACCCCACTTAGGATTAAATTTAGGTCATAGGTCATATATAAAAGCTGGTTTGAATAACATGTCATATTTAAAACCACAGCATCTATGGGCCAATAGAAGCAATAAATCCTTGTTACAAATTGTTTGGTAAGGTCATTCGGTATTTTTTAAAAATAAGATGAATTTAGGCAAAACATCGCAAAGAGTCCGCGGCTGTAAGTAACTTCGAGCACAACAAGTTGCATATCACGAAGGCAAACGTAACTCGTGCGCCATGCGGAGCGCGACAGCACATAGGACACCATAAACCCGAGGAAGTGAAGAGTGAAGAGAATTGGGCAGCTCTTAACACCGAGGTATTGAGAACCGAAGAGGGTGAAACAGTATAAGCATGGAGCAGAGACGGAATGCAAGAGTGGGGGAAACGGGAGATCCCTGAGAAAACCCGCCGATCAGTGGTATCGCCCGGCACGATTCCTACATGGGGAAATCCGGGAGCGACCCCGCCGGAAATCGAACCCGGTTTACCTTTGTGGGAAGCGAGTAGGCTAACGACTACACCACCACGGTCCTCATAAACTCGAGGTACGTAGGCGCCGTTAGTGGTTGCTTGTTAGTACACTACTTGAACTATGGGGGATTAGCAATACAGTAGTAAAGGCTGCCATAAGTGATTGCATTTTATTTCCAACAACACCAAACAGCAGTATTGACGACGAAAGGAATTCACATATTTTCAAGGTCACCTATGTACAGCCGTTCGCCCCATGACGCGTCAGTTCCGTACGCCTTCGTAATATGCAACTTGTTTCACACACAGGTATGTGAAGTTGCGGACTTCTAGCTATGATTTGCTAACTTAGATTAAAATTTAAAAATCTTAGATGGCAATTCCAAAATTTTTGTTACAAGGATTTATTGTTTATATTAGTCCATAGATGCTGAGGTTTGAATTAAGGCATGTTCTTCAAAATAACGACATATATATTTTCCTTTTTTTTTTTTTTTTCGTGATTAAACTGGAGCCGAAGTTTGCCTGTCTGATTTGGGTACATCCTGTGCACGTTTCACATCCAGCTTTTTGGAAGCTTTTAGAAGCCTGTTGGAAGTATTAGAAAAGCAAGTACTCACACGTAGACGTAGGGCCCCAGCTCGTCCAAGATGAGCTTCTCGCCGTTGAGGAACTCTTCGGCGTTGGTGACGTTGTACACGTAGACCTTCATGACCGGGTTGACGGGCGGCAGGCGCCACCAGTCGAAGGTCTGTGAGCCGTTCCTCAGGACGATCTCCTGCGCACACAGACAATGAACATTCATCATCAGCCGCACTGCAGCCGCTCACTTCACTGCTGCCTCTCAACTACCGCCGGCGCGCTCTTTCCCAATCGGCGTCCACGTTTAATTTACAGCACCATAAAACTTTTTTAACTGCAGTCGGCGTCTGCGACGCGGCATTTGAACCAGCGTCCTCACTGCTGGCGGGTCGTGAGCCGGCCACGTTTCAACCGATCAGTCGCTGCTTAACCCCTTATTCCCGCGTACACACGTTCACGTCTGACATGCTGCAGAATAGGTGAAGTCATGGCCGGTGCTGTACAAGGTAAGAATATAGAACCAATAACGACATTACCTTTCCCTAAGCAATGCTTTTGGCATCTGATGACACGCCAACTACTTTATAGTTATTTGCTTCTTGTGCCATTGATCTGTTTAAACCCTTTCCATAAGTTTGAAGTGTCAGTAGTTATGAAAATTTCGCAAGTATTATCCACACCATAAATGTATTCTTTTGCAGCATATGAAACTAAAAATTAATGTGTACGTCAAGGGGTTAATAAATATAAGCAAAAAGTGCATTACGATTAACGAGTGACTACCTAATACGCAACACGCTCTTATTTTACGAACTCGACAAACGCATAAAAAATAAGGCGGAAATTACTTTTAACTGTACACCACTAATAAATTTCACAAAAAAAATTGGAGGCGAGGCTGTGTGGGAGACACGCATTGAGAAAACCGCGAACAAAATATCAGTTTGTACAAGGCCAAAAATATATTTAGTTGCAGCAACAAAATATTTTGCTAAGAAAACCAAACTTGAAAAGTAAAAAAAATGTATTTGGCTAATCTAACATAATACACGCTTGAATCAACAAAACCTTTGTCAGGGACAAAATAAATTAGACAGTCAACCAAATATATTTAGTTTAATAATTTGCATATAATTGTTTGGCCACTCATTTCATTGCCTTCGTTCGAAAATACATCTTGAGAGTTTATTTGTATTTTTATGACAATTAGGATAGCAACAGTGTTTGTTAATGCATTTACTTATGGTTTATAATAGTATAAACATCGTATTTAAACAAGTTCAACAGCAAACTTAAAAGTAAAGTTGTAAAACCAGAAATATTTATTTGCGCATGCTGTCCAGTATTCGAAATGTATATATTAAAAATCATTCTTGTTTCACAAAGTCACTTAAGCTGAAGTTGCTAGGCCGTAGTACTCGGGCGCTAATGAACTAGGTTCGAATCTCTGTTGAGCTTAACCCGTTCCGTCACACAATAATATCTGCATTCATGTGTAGCAATCGCGTAATTTTTGGCATGAAGTGTACTTTTATTGATATTAGTTTATTACAACCAGTTAACAACGTGCTGCGTGGTCAGTGATACGGGCTTTTCACGCTAAACTGAGCAATTTTGAAAGCCCTGCGTAAGAACTACTTGTATGCATATTGTGTATTCTTCCACCATATGTAAAATTAACATTGCCACAGACCTGCTCACTTTATTCATGCGTCGGTCAAGTGAAACTGTAAAATTATTGTAAAAGTAAATATTGTACCAATTTCATAATTCTTACTCTTATATGCATTAAAAAAAATAATTATTACGGTATTCATATATGTTTAACCTAAAACTTTTAATTCAACGTTAAGGCGCGGGACTACTTTCCCTACGTCGTTACCAACTTTAATGGGCGTATATCGGGCAATGTGTCAGTTAAAATGTGTGCAGCTGAAGCAGTGAATTTTTTCAAAAGTTGATTTCAAAAATGCTTAAACAACCGTAAGAGCCTTTATTGTCACGAACTATTAGTGTAAAAAAGGCGTAGAAAATTCCACTAATCATATTGGCCTCAGGGAAGACTCTCGAAGTGAAGTTAAATGAAGTGAAGAGATTTGGGTGACTCTTAAAACATCGAGGTCTTGAGAGGCGATGAGGGTGAAGCGAAGTGAGAATGATGGAGCGACGGAATTCGAGGGCGGGGGGTGGGGAAGGATAGGAGATCCCCTAGAAAACCCGCCGACCAACGGCACAGACCGGCACGCGAAAATCCGCGAGGGACCCGGTCGGGAATCGAGCCCGGTTCACCTAGGTGGGAGGCGAGTAGTCTAACCATTACACCAGCGCGGCCCCAAGACTCTCGAAGCATTGCTATGTACAGTACAGGTCATTAATATGTCTCGATAGGAACGTGACGACGATCGTGGACACGATCAAGACCTCGCTGTTAAGAGCCACCCGAATCTCTTCACTCGCTCACTAAACCGTGCTATTAGTTACGAAGTTATTGTTTCGGAATTTCTTACCATCAACCGCACACCTCTACAGCTTTTTCAAAGAACAAATAACACGTGACACAGCATTCCCACATTTCAGTAATTATTTTATAAACGTCCCTCTTATTCTATTGCAGCGTTGCGGCATAATTCGACGACGCCTCGCATGTTTTATCCTTTAGGTGGGCGCTGCGAACTGCGAAGTTAACAATTAGCTCGAACAAACGGGAAATGTTTACGGAACCGCATGTTACATATACGGAAACTCGATCCGTAGTGCGTAATGTAGCTCCGCTCAGAAAGAATGGAACCTGTCGGCATTTCCTGTTTGTTTTGGCGTCGGGTGCGATCATTGTTAGGGCAACACTAAGCGTTATTTGCGACTACACCTTGTTAACAACCGCTGCTACGGAAATTAAACCATTCGTGTTATTCAAACGTGTAAAATTCCTTATAATACGTCAGTACAACGTACACTGTAAAAAAAATTTTAATTTTTACTAAAAAATTGTTTGTAATTTTACAAATGCTTGTTGTAGTACAAATATTTATCTTTTAAAACTACTCGTTTGTAGATCTACGAGGGCCGTGTTTGTAATAGACCTTAAGAAATGTTCGTACTACACTGACCCCTATCCACGACCTTTAACAAAATGGCGGACACTCAACGTAAAACCGTTCATAGCTGTTTCTGCAAAAACTATGGGTAATGTAAAGTGTATTTGCGTGCAAAAAGAAATGTATTGCAAGTTTGAATAACGTAAAACACTTCAAAAAACATAAAGTATCATAATAAAACGACAATTAAAATAAAACGTGACCGTACTACTTATTAACTGTTAATTTTTTCTAGCTACACAGAACTCTTAAAATAAAGTAAATGTATTCTTCTTAATAAAATATTACTTATTTAATATTTTGTACGTACTTGTGGGAATATCTACCACAGAAATAAGTGCTTAGCTCTTAAGTCAGCGTTTCTTACTTAATGTACAGTGGGTGTGTGTCGTAATTCTGAAACAATACATTGTGTATCGTAATTGCGTGTTGAAACTTTGTCTATTGTATCACAACGCAGTGTCGCAATATTAAAAACAATGTGATGGTACCACAACTTCGAAACTCATGAGTTAAGACATACCTAAAACAGTAAACTTCAATTGGATTTTATTTCGTTGTTTAATGTGCATATATGTCACTCATTTTTGATTTACTCACCTCTGTTCGTATACAAACGTTTTAACATTATATTAAAATAATAATCATGTTAAGGGAGCTATGGCTACATAACAGAATTTATTAAGTTTACACGGTTTCACGTTTATCAGTATTTTCTGGTACATAATTATTAAAACCTTCAATTATGGTCTCAGATGTGACACGGGTAACGGGAGAAAAATGAGCTGGATTCCAAATTACTGTTAATACGACCCCTGTGATGAAACAGAAATGGTTTTGTAATAGTGAATCTAGAATTTTTCTTATGGAGAAACATGGTGGGGTCCTCTCCGCCTTAAAAGATTACTTATTACAGCAAACAATTGAAAAAAAAAATTATACAAATATTTCTAACCTTAAAAATGTACACAAAAACAAGCATGATTTATATATATATATATATATATATATATATATATATATATATATATAGAGAGAGAGAGAGAGAGAGAGAGAGAGAGAGAGAGAGAGAGAAAATAAATGAATATGGCTAGTGCGCATGACATAGAATAGCTTCATTTCCGCCTCATTATTTATACGCCGGGAAAAATATATTTCGTCCCGTCATTTGGTAAAACACAAATGTAAATCCACACTTTGTTCCCGCCTTCAAGATAAGTCTACGTGGATCAGACGTTAAAGGGAAAATGGGGTAGTCCGCAAGCGAGATGCTCAGTAGCTACTCTCCGGCCGTGTTCCAATTGACATTTTTAGTTTTCTGATTGGTCACGTGACCCGATTTAGTATACCGAAATGGTGACGCGTTTAATAGTTTATCATTTACTTTTTTATTATGTAACGAAACTTACTAAATACTTATGTATCAAATCACAAATCGCCGCCATATTTGTTTAACCTGATGTGGCATAGAAAACTGCAGATATTGCATCATACAATATGCAAATTTTTATATTTTTTTCATGAATTCACGTCATTAAATAAAAATATACTTCGGTTTATAAATGTAAGCATGAATTTAATTCCATTTAAAAACACATTTTTGTAAGGTGATACATTGTAATGTAACCGTAACTAAAAATATATAGTATGCGTGCGTTTTTACAAGTATTTACTTATTTTATTCATTTATTTACGATAATAGTCTCATGCAAATGTAATTACGCTCTATTTTATTCAATGCAGACAACAACTTTGCTCAACAGAGAGCACCATCACGGCAAACAAGTGACTATCACCAAAGTTCCAATCCAACCATAGTAAATTACTAATTACTAAATTGTCAGTTGGTGCACGGCCTCCGTGTCGCAACGTTGTACCGATTTTTTTTNCCATAGTAAATTACTAATTACTAAATTGTCAGTTGGTGCACGGCCTCCGTGTCGCAACGTTGTACCGATTTTTTTTTCTGCCGATGGCCCTATTAAAGATAACATCGTTAGGTTTTGAGGCGAGAACGGTTTTTACGTAAGTACNTTTTTTTTTCTGCCGATGGCCCTATTAAAGATAACATCGTTAGGTTTTGAGGCGAGAACGGTTTTTACGTAAGTACTTCCAGATGTTTGTAATATTTTTTCTAACAGAGTGTCAGTGCAATTACGCAGAATATATTCAAGTCAGTTTAGGTATTTTATTAATATATAATGATGCGGCTGTTGAAAATTCAAATGAAAACAAACAAGTTTATTATTGTTGACAACGTAACTTTTGACAGTTGTAGTGGCAAAGGGTAAGTCAGTGTTGGTGCACACGCAGAAAGACTCGAATCGGTCTAGTTCATCTTTAGAGTCACGTGCACGGACTCGCCTAGAGTGACGATTAATTAGAGCCACTGCCACTCCTTCTAGTGGAGATTGCAAACGTGAATTTATTTCGTGTGCTCAGTCCATTTTAGTTTAAGCCTCGTGCGGCTTCGTGAAGTNAGTGGAGATTGCAAACGTGAATTTATTTCGTGTGCTCAGTCCATTTTAGTTTAAGCCTCGTGCGGCTTCGTGAAGTCTGGTTTGGACGGTTACTTAAATACAAAGGTTCTCGAGGTTGCCCGAACTTTATGACATCAATTGATCTCAGCCAATAGGAAACGCCTGACACTGTAATGTNAGTGGAGATTGCAAACGTGAATTTATTTCGTGTGCTCAGTCCATTTTAGTTTAAGCCTCGTGCGGCTTCGTGAAGTTTGGTTTGGACGGTTACTTAAATACGAAGGTTCTCGAGGTTGCCCGAACTTTATGACATCAATTGATCTCAGCCAATAGGAAACGCCTGACACTATAATGTATACTTTTTCCCGTGTGAAATATAGCGGAGTGGTCTGTATCTCGAAACACTTATCGGCTTGTAAACTTTTAAAATGTAATTTATTTGCTTGGATCAAGAGAAAAATGTACGTAGAACTTAAAATAATACCAGTTTGCAAATAAAAATGTGTGAACAGCAATTTCTAAGATGTTGTGAACAGTATTTTATGAACCTATTTATTTACAAGTACAGGCAACAAATAATAATGCTTTACCAACATTCTGCAATGTATTACATTAGGACTTAAGTAGCTTACTGCATAATCTTTCTAGAACGTTTTCTTGGGCAGTTACTCTGAACTGCAAAATGCTTAAAATTAAAACGAGCATCAGATATTAGTTGTATTGGCTTTATAATNGTGGGCAGTTACTCTGAACTGCAAAATGCTTAAAATTAAAACGAGCATCAGATATTAGTTGTATTGGCTTTATAATGATATAAGTAGCCGTGTTTATTACACGTATCGTTACAAGTGTCTAACTTGTATTTTTAATTTATTCTTACAGTCCGACTTGCTATAATTTGTGAAATGCTGTACGTATACTATTCTAATAAATAACATTTACGTATGAGATCAAATAAAATGCATGTTAGCAAATCATTTGTTTATAAGTTGCGCTATCTAGTTACAGCAGTGTAACGAATAGAGTTGTTAAAAGAATTTCAATTTTTATACGAAAAACGGCTGTCTGAATAACTTTAGAGGAAGGGAGTAATATTAAACTGATGAAAAAATAATGGAATGCACGCACCCACTGTATTTGGCACTTGGTATTTAAGATGGAAGTATGCTGAACTGCTTTAGTAATAATGCACACATAGATTCCCCGTCAGCTATTTCATTCACCACAGATTCGATTTTCTCCAAATATTTTTTTTTTTNAATAATGCACACATAGATTCCCCGTCAGCTATTTCATTCACCACAGATTCGATTTTCTCCAAATATTTTTTTTTTTGCCTTAGTATAACCAAAGTACATTCCGATCGACTCCCGCACTGAAAAAAAAAATCAGAATTTGTGACTTTTCTTTACCTCCTCCCTTTTCGTGTAGTGGTGGAGTGTTCGTGTTGTGGATCTGGAGTGTGGATATATGAATGTTGTACGTTTGAATCTTGGTTGGAAGGTGATTTCCATGGCTCAGGCGGGAAAAGACGTCCTATGTGGTCAAGATCCAGTGTGAACGACCAAGCAGATGGCCCAGGTACCTTTCACTCCTGCTACCCATGCGATAAACATGAAGTTGTTATGGTGATGGCGAAGAAAGTTTTCGCAAGTGGTGCGGCCACTTTTAAGTATGTTCTTTAGAAGGTTCATTTTTTTACTTAATTCGTAAGCAGACCAGCTCGCCAGCGGGCCGCACGCAGTCGAACGTACCTCTTCGTAGGCCATTGCTATGTTCGACATCTTCGCCAGCCTCCATTCCACATCGATGTTAAAACGTAGCTCGTGACTTGTTAAAATTCGTGCAGCTATACGTCGATGATGTGTTAACCGTAACACTTGCAAAAAAAATTAATTTTAATAAATCAAACATTTTTGTTATATTCCTTTTTGGTTTCTTCGTGTTACACTCCAGTGACTTGGCACGCGAAATGCTTAACAGAGTGTTTTAAATACTAATCGGTTTTAATGTAAAATGCTGTACGTGTTAGCAAACTCATTTTAAGAGAGTTATAAATCACACTTCACAACAGTCCGGAATACACCTTCCAAGAAATACCGCACGTCGAAAAACGTTCCTCAATATAAACGAAGAAAAAAATTTTGAGACTACCGTATCTAAAAAATAGTCTATGCCATCATCTGTGAAAATGTTACAGCACCCTGGATAGAAACTTCNGTTGAGACTACCGTATCTAAAAAATAGTCTATGCCATCATCTGTGAAAATGTTACAGCACCCTGGATAGAAACTTCCCACATATAAAATTACAGGATCGCTTCTTAAAATCCTGCAGTAAACCCAGCGCTTCTGTTTAGGTTGCACGTCAGATTCGTGTTCTGCATTTAGAGGCGACAGGGTACTTTATTTGCGTGCCTGTTTCGTCCTTATCGCTCCTTAGTTCTGTGCCTCAAACGTGAAAAATAACTGTAGTTGAAAGCGCCTTTTATAGTCAATTCACGGTTACTTTCAGCTTTTCTGAAGCCCTAAAGTTCTACTTTCAGGATATTCCTCCACCTCATGCAAATAAGCTTAAACAAGTCTACAAAATTACACCAGAGGGGCAAAAAACCACGTTCGTGCGCACTAAGTGTAATAATACTATTCATCAGAACTATTTCTTACTAGGCATTACCAATAAACCTATTAATTTTCTCACTGCTTTTATTCATATTAAATATTAATGAAATATTTTAATTTAAAGATAAAATATAAGTTAAAGTTCAATTTAAACAAAAATAAGGTACATTTATGTTAACAGAAGTATAAACGCTTGTGATACATGGTTTATAAAGGAAATAACCAAACACATCATAAATGGGGTGATTTTCCAAAGATTAGATTCAAAACGTGTGAAGAAANGTTTATAAAGGAAATAACCAAACACATCATAAATGGGGTGATTTTCCAAAGATTAGATTCAAAACGTGTGAAGAAATCGCGAATAGACTATATGTAAACATTGGCAATTGGGCTCACGAAAGAATAGTGGAGAATATTCTATATATTCTTTTGGTTTACGTGATAATACTCTACAACAAAAAAGTATTTGTAATAACTTTCACTATATTTCTGTAATATTNTTTCTTTTGGTTTACGTGATAATACTCTACAACAAAAAAGTATTTGTAATAACTTTCACTATATTTCTGTAATATTAAACGGTTGATGTTCCCCTGCAAGACTACAATAATTTACGTTCAGTACTGTTGGCACTTGTAAAATTTCAACAGTATAGGACACGTAGCATGTCAAAAGCTTTTAAAAAAACGTGAATTTTACATTATGATAAAAACTAATATTAGTTACACTTTTTTTAAATAATTAGCATCAACCAATTCAAAATAGATTTCTTGTGCAACTACTCTCAGATTTTTATAATTGAATTTCTATTAGTTGGCTTAAAGTTCTGGGTGATTAGTTATTCAATTTTATTATCATATTTTGACATATTTTTTATACTAAGCACTTTCGTGAAAATGTACTCGAAAATAATTTTTAAAGCTACTTTTGTGGTTGTGTGTATCACATTTCGTAAATGTTGTTCATTTTCATGAGTAATAGTTACAAATTAGGGGGGGGCTGGGTTTGATAGCTTCCGTTCTAAATAATTATTTAGCTCGACATTTTGTCACTGCACTTTTCTTAAATAAAAATTTCATTCGTACATGGACACGATCCACAGAAAAGAATGTAATATGTTAATCCATTCATTCAGACTCAGTACATTTCGCAGATGCAGGTAATTTTTGGTCTGTACTGCACACTGAAAAGCTCAATGACCAATGATTTTACCTGAGAGTAAATTATTCACAAAGCTGCTTACTGGTCAAGGTCATAATTGGTTCATATAACTTTGGTCGAATATAAAGCCTAGAGCTCATTGACAGTGACAACGAAACAACTGCTGTGATTTCTTGAGTAATCTTTGTTTGCAACACGTGAAATCTTAAATTAAAGTGGGTCTGAAGGGGTTCGGACTAATGTTTCAAAGGAATAAAGCGTGGTTTTCAAAGTTTCGTGGTTCAAGAGACAGCGACTTAAAACATCGACGTTTATCACGTGTCTCTATATCACTTTGGAGGAGTATCAAGTTTTTTTCTGATACTGACACATTCACGTCCCGGGTCAGCACCAAAAATTCTTGTTTGATTGAGGAATCTGGATAATGGTGGCCAGTTTCCGTTTGGCTTTCTCGGACGTTCGCCCGCCGATGAAATTGTAGGCCTACCTTGTAATTCCTGCTCCATGCACGTAACAACTTAGCATCACATTGAATTTTACACTGCAATGCGAAAACGTTTACTCTCTAAATTAAAGGTGACTCGAGAAAGTATTCTTTAATTCACATGTGTTTCTATACAAGTGTTTATATCATTCAAATGATGTATAATTTATATCTCATGGAATACCAACAGTTTTGCTAAAACAATACATGGTTATTTCCTGCACATATTTTATCAGATATTTAAATTATTAGCAACATATTCGTTGTGGGTGTAATTTAGGGAATGTGCATTAAATTCATGGCTGGGGAGTACTATCCATTTGTTCGTCTTATTTTGTTATAGTTTAGAAAATTATTTATGTGACAGTTAAGTTATTTAATAGAAGTACTGCCAAGTACATAGAAAATGCACCGATGATTCCACACACATNATTTATGTGACAGTTAAGTTATTTAATAGAAGTACTGCCAAGTACATAGAAAATGCACCGATGATTCCACACACATGCGCATGCACACGCGTCATTATTCCGTAGTATTTTCACGTGTTTTAGCTTTTTTTCCCCTTAACTATTTGTAGAACCAAGCAACACCTGTTTATGTAAACATTCACTTTAATCAATGTGTAATTTGTTGCTGTCGATTCGCAAACTTATTTCAAGGAGTTGCTGCAGTCAATTTTCATTATTCTGTAAGTGGTTATTATAGATCTGTTTATTTATTTTATTGCGTTGAGATTGAACATCTTGTTTTCCTCTCAGCTACTTTGTAGGTTCTGCACATTTATATTTTTGATTGGTAATGCGGATTATGATACACATTATTGTGCTATTGTAGATCCGTATTATTGTGCTATTGTTTTTTTTTCTTTAAACATTCCCTTGTCTCTAGTCCTGCTCAAGATATGTACATACTTGGAAACAGCAGATCATTTTTAGAGTTTAATCTATTTGAGCTATCATATTTCTGTTTCTTCCTCTTGTTAATTTAAGTATTTAAGTATATTTATTTCTTGCTCATTATGTTTACGCATGTGTAAATTAATTTATACATGGTTAAGTGTAAGATAAGGCATTGAAGCCTTATCTACACCAGTAAAAATAAAGTCGAAATAAAACAATAAAATAATAAATAGTCTATAGGTATCATATATATAGAGAGAGAGAAAGAGAGAGACTATATATAAATTTACTTCGTATTAAACGTACGTAGAAATTTCATCCGTGATATATAAGAGTGTGTGTATGTGTGTATGTATGTATGTATGTGTATATATACATATATATATATACACATTAGGGTGCATATGAAAATATTCCTTCCCCGACTGTATTTTTTTCTTTGCAACTAAAACTGAAGAGATTTTGACTATTGGCTTCTGTAAAATAAAGAAGTAAAGACAGTTTTTTTCACTTTAGCTTTTAACTATGTCATTTTTGGTATTTATAGTTCAAAGGGAAAAAAAGAACACAACAATCACTCTGGCAGNAAATTTTTATCCGATATGAATTTTAGGCTCAACAGTTGCATTAGGCAAATTTCTGCACTGCAGTTTCAGCTTAATCTCTTTAATGCGAAGCGACTCTCCGGTTGAGGTTACGAGAAACACGTCCTTCGAGTTACGATACAGGACAGCGCCCCGAGCAATGGAAAATACCGTGCGGTTTCCAAGCAGACAGCCCGACATAAACCGCCTATGTCGCAGCATTTCCGCATGCCAGTCATGCGTTCAAGAAGTAATGAAGCAAACGTCTTTAACTCCAGTTATTTGTGCTGTTTAGGGATGTTTAGCCGCAGCTGATGCGAATCATCAACTTTCCGCCTTGAATTTTATGGAATCGTTTGCCGAACTAGTTAAGTTAATTGAAAATTTAATAATCATAGTATATTTAACGTAAAATAGTGCTTACATTGCGAAAAAATATAATCACCATTAGTCCCTCGTGAGTTTGATGTGTTGCATAGAATTATTATACCTAGTGTGATGTGGTGTGCATTTAACACTTGTGCTAAATGAATATATAAGTTATTTTTAAGAAACTGACGTAAATTTTTTGTAAGAAATCTTTGAGCAACTTATTATTATTTTTGCATAAAATAACTAATGGTGAGCACAATATTTTCATAATGTTACAATACTGGTCAAAAAATTGTCAGAAAATACAAACATGAGACGATTTAGCATAAAACCCTATGTAGCAAATTATAAATATCATATAAAACTAACTACAAGCAAATTTTTGCGTTTTAAATGCATTTAACACCTTCCNTTTGCGTTTAAAATGCATTTAACACCTTCGCAACGATGATGAATAGAGTTACTGATGGCCACAAAAACATCTAATCAGCAACAATACGTTTTACATCTTAGTACTTGAATACTTACTTCATATTATATTAACCCAATATCTAAACGTTGTTGGCGTAACAACATGCACAGTAAGAACATAGAGAGAAATTATGATTATATAACTTTAAAAAAATATATTTTGAAAACAAAACGGGTTAAAAATCCCACTATTCATTTACATTTTCAGTGCTGTGTGTTTCTTTAAAATAACAGGCGATGAACAAGTTAGGTTTTACAGAAGTTAGGAGTTTGATTAAAGATAATATACAGGAGATAACTGACTCTAGCATCGACGAACCTGACGTGTTTTCACGCTAACATGTTTGCCATCAGTGAATGCTTCCAGAACCGTACAACTTTGCAACAATTATAAACTTAAAGGTTTGGAATTTATAAATACTAACGCTTTCTCGTAGTATGTGGGAAATTAAATTAAGCTAGTGTTTCAAATATTCCTTTAAATATTAACACTCTTATGTCAACGTCTGTGAAAATGTGATATCGGTAAGCTCAGTTGTACTTACGCTGTTGATGAAGAGATCCACCCATTGCGTGAAGAAAATGGCGACGACTCCGCCAAAAACTAGAAGCACCAGTGCTATGAGGATGACAACCCCTGAAAAAAAAAAAANCGTGAAGAAAATGGCGACGACTCCGCCAAAAACTAGAAGCACCAGTGCTATGAGGATGACAACCCCTGAAAAAAAAAAAAATTCATAATTAGACGATCGCCCGAGAAGTGATATGTAGAACATATAATAATACCGTTACCCTGATGAAGAAACCTCGTAATTCAATGAACTGGCTAGTATTATGCAGAAGAGAAATAAACGTAACAACTTCAATTTCGAAACCTATTTTATGCCTTTTGAAACATTAGTCATCATTAATTTAGACATATATGCTATTGAATCCAGATTTGAAGATAAATAGATAGATTTGGGCAGCTCTTAACATCGAAGTCTTAAGAGTTTTAAAGATGAATTTACATTACAAATAAGTGGTGGATGTACTACTTTTTTGTAGTTTGAATTATCATTGTAGAGTTTATTGTTAGTAGTATATTTTTAAATATTTATGGAGATACAAGATTTTCGCATTCGTTCAAATATATTTTTTTTATTGTCATAGTCTAAATACCTAAAAAAAATTAGAAGCTTCTGGAAAACTGTTTAACAACCATCACTTTGAAATAATTCTCTGCCACGAAACGCAACTTGATAAACTACCTCTTAAATATACAGCAAAATAACATTTCTTACTCAAAAAAATTTTACATTTGAAGTCTTGAGTACCACAGTAAAAAATACGCGAAACAGCTTTACATTGCAGAAAATTCTACACGAAAACCTGTTAGATAATAACTAAAAGAATGGAATGTATTCACCATACACAGTTTCACCCCCTCCCCCCAAACCATTTCCACTGAAATTGTATTATTTTAACACACAGTAAAGGTGTACACTTATTTATAACTATATTTTTCACTATTTATTTTTGCGGTGAGGCTGGTAATAATTCTTTTTTGAGGCATGAAAAGTGATCACTTTCATTATGGCCTTTCCCCCTGAATCCACCCGTAATAAAGGCGCAAAATAATTTAAATATTTTACATTTCTGAAATTCGTATTGTTTCCTTATGTTTCAATAGTTTTATATTGAATCTGGAGTGGCTTAGAACGAGATCAGGTACAGTACACAATAACTTATCCCAGATATTATTTATGCCAAAAATGTAACCCTTCCATGACAATTGTAGGCAATTTAATGCACTTTGCACTTGGATGTTATATTTTACCGGTACTGAACTCTACTAAGTTCTGTGCCCAATGATGTCCCATGTGGGTAATTGATACCTAAACCGTGCTACTACTTTACGTTGTGTCGGGTTCACATCACTGATCGCTGAACACAGAGCCCGCGCCATATTGGTTGTGACAGCTAAACATGTTCTTCGTCATATCAGGTACAGCATGCATGATAATAAATTTTACCTGCAACACCTGTAACTTTAAATTAATTTCGGAATGAAAGAGTTAAGTATCCGAAAGAAAAACAGTATTTTATTTGTTGATTATTTACCCCCCCCCCCCNAAGCATGCAGACACATTGGGTTACCCAAATCACTTGCATCGTACGCTGAACCACGGACTTCTGCAGACGCGAGGGAAATCTCAGTGGATAAACTACTATGTAAATTCATATTTATGCACATAACGAAAATAAAACCATTTTTTTCGTAACATTGTTTTATAAACTGCAAATATAACAAGGACTTTAACAAGACCCGAAACTAAGAGAGACGTGTTCCGTCACTTTCATGTTAAATCCATATTTGCGAAATAATTCGTGTAAATGTGTGGTAGGTGAGTGGTTCGAGTTACTGATTGTTGATTTTTCGTTTCGTGTTCAAATTCCACTACAAGCCAAATATTTAAATGGTTTTTAATTTTTCTATTTACGCAGTGAAATATATTACAAAAATAACATGACTAGAAACTAAGAGATACGTGGATCGTTTAAAATGAATTGGGTATTTCCAAACTAACAACTTTTAACGCGTGGTAGGTAAGTGGGTAGAGTGTTAGACCATTATGATTTTTTTCCGAGTTCACGTCCTGCTACTGGACAAGATATTTTATTTTTTTAATAGTCGTTTTTCTTCACAGTAAATCGTCCAGATAACGAAAGTAAAACGTTTTTTT